>APFE031247513.1:146798-161441 GCA_000404065.3 Pinus taeda | reverse complement strand
CCAAAGATTTCAACTGCGACTAGAAGGGAGCTACCACCCCCTTAGCTCTTGTACTAGCTAAGATACTAGTACGTAGGCGCCGGCCTACAATCTTCTCTCCTTCGGGTACCACGTTTCATTAATTTTCATACTAGATACACTTGAAGCACAACACATAATCTGAAAGGCCACGTTTCATCCAATTTCCATACTGGACCCATTAATATCATTGAAGCACATAATCAATCAATCTTCTCAATCACCCAAACACCAATACATATACAAGGCCAATATCTGAGATATCAACCAGGTCTAGTACATCAGATCACATAAACATAAGTGATTAAGAACTTGATCCATTCAACCATAATCATGTTGTTATCAGAACTCAATACCAGTAACCAGACATCAAATATGCACCTAGAACCCTGTAGAATAGTCAAAGGTAGTTAAAGCAAACTTCAAGCAGGGTCCGCAACTTCACCGATAGACATCTGCGGGTATCCGCACCTGTGCCTTCTACTCCTCTGTGGGTATTCGCACCTGCTCCTTCTGCTGCTCTGCGGGTATCCGCACCTGCGCCTTCTGCTGTGCTGCGTACCTCTGCACCTGCTCCTTCTGCTGCACTGCGTACCTCCGCAACTGAGATGTGGATCGCTTGCGGACCTCTGATTAGTGCCAAATTAACAGTCCTCCAATGTGCCACAGTCAGTCTGATCAACAGATCTGATCATGCGCCAATGAGATTGTGACTTATCAACAGTTTACAGAAATCTCCTTGATTTAGATCTAGCTATCACTCACAAACCGACCACAAGTATTTCAGATCTAGATCACCTTAAGATATTCAACCCATAAGTCTCCACTTCCAAATGATCTCCTTCCCTTTTTATAGTCAAGCCTTTCACAATACCATGGTCCAAAACCATAATATCACAATACCATGAACCCAATACTTGGGATTAATACTTTTGGATGCAACACCACGGACCAAAACCATAGGATCACCATACCATGGACTAGATACCATGGATCACCATAGGATTCCCACGTGCGTGCACTCTTCTCTACATCGAAGTGTGTGCACTGGGGTCCACACCTTCCATTCGGAAAACCTATGGACATGATCGCAACTTTCTGAACAACGTACCTGTGGGTTCGCACCTTTTGAACTGTGTACCTGCGATCCTCTTATTTTCTTCCATTCTGAGAAGTTGATCATCAATCTTTGCTACTGGCCTGTTGCACTAAGATCTGTCACCTGTATGAGTTGCATCAAGGACAACACTTGTCTCATAATGCCAACACAGTTTTGGTTCGTAGAAAGGGTAGTGTGGGAAGCACACAGAGTTACAGATGATAATATTAAAAAGTCTACCCTAGTAAGTGCACTACAAGATCACGCGTTGAATTGGTATATTAAGCACTCTAGCGATTACCCCAATGCCAGAATAGCAGAGATCCGGGATGCACTATAAAAGGAGTTTTGTTGGCCGAAATCAGAGACGCAGTCAATCATAGGATTCAAGGAGATCATGATTCTTCCAGGAGAAAACCCTTGGGATCTAGATTAGAGACTAAAGAGTATTATCTGAGAGGCTAACATGACACTAACGGATGTGTGGCACCGCGCGTGGTTTATGGCATCTTTAACACCACACTTGAGGAAAACGTTATCACAGTAGAAGATCTCGACCTAGGCTGAAGCATTAGAAATAGAGATGAGGTTGCATGAGACTCCAATATAGGATCCTGGGTTGGGAGTTCAGCAGATCCATGCACAAATACAAAATCTATGCTTGGAAATGTAGAGTCTGAAACAGGAGAAGGCGCCCAGGCCAAAAGTACGCGAAGAGGTGTGGACCGTAAAGTGTAAAGGCCAGGGCCAAGATAAGGATCATTGTCTGATATTCACAAACTACTTAACAGCAGGGGGACCAATGTCGTTGCGACCAAAGGCACAAGTGGGGCCAAGCGCAGTGCCCTCGCTCTAGTGCCCAATCTATCATGTGGGAGGAAAGCACAACACGGACAACTGTCACCTACTACAAAATTTTACCCAAACCCCCCAGCAGCTATTTTGCAACTTGTGAAGATCAGTGGGCCACGATGAGCGAGACTACTGTAGTTATGAATTATTGATGGATCGAACATCGACCTATAGGATGCAATCCGAGGCACAAGGTTAGGATCCAGTGGCAGCGATAGCGCGCGGTGGGTTCCAGGGACGAGGATGAGGACGGGGAGGAATGGGGCTAGGAAGGGGCCGCGAGTAGCTAATATGTTACAACTGTGGAGGACCAAGGAACTACGTGCGGGATTGTACCAATCCGACCAGAATATCGTGTCCCTACTGCGATCAGTTTGATCATGAAATGATAGATTTCCCCACACTGATAGTGCATATCCATGAGAAAAGGGCAGCACAGCCTCCAGCAACACAAAATGTCCAAATGATGAGGGCCGAACCGCGCGAGGAAGACCCCAACGTGAACATGATGCTCAAAAGTGGCATCGTCATAGAGGAGGATAAGGGGAAATTAACTAAGGACGGTGCAGGGGTTCGCAAGGAGACAAATCTGGAAGCAAGAGCTTCGTGGAGGTCTCTACCCTAGGTAATAAGGATCAACCCGAGCCGGGAAGGGATCCCTTGATGCTAACCACCTTTTTACAGACATGCATGAAATTTTTGTGTGACAATAGGGAAATTAAAGGATTACAAGAGCTTATAACTAGGTGCTCAGGGTCAGGAGAACCCCGTGTGGTCTAGAAATTGGGAAAACATGATTCCTGTACTGGACGAGAAATGCGATTAATGGCGCAGATTGGCGACTATGAGATGGATCAGATTATTCTGGACTTGGGCTTAGATGCAAACATGCTACCTAAAGAGACTTGGGAGTACATGGGCAAGCCCACACTGCAATGGTCTCCGATTCAATTAAGAATGGTGAACCAACAGAAGATCCTGCTCATGAGGAGACTGCAGGGAATCACATTAGATATAGAAGGCGTGAGCACACAAATGGACTTTGAGGTAATAGAAATCATGGAGGATAGTAGCCCTTATCCTACATTGTTAGGAATAGACTGGGCCACATATATGAATGGGGTCATTAATTTAAAGAAGCGGAAAATGATATTGAGAAGAAGTCACTCCACGTAGTCATTCCGCTAAACCCGGCCGAAGGAGCGCGCTACTTGGAAGTCGTGCACAATGAAGGAAGTGATGATGAACTGGATTGTATCTACAAGATCACTGCATGAAATCAAGATTGGGTCAATCCGATTGCAGAAGGAAGAATATCGTGGGAGCATGCAGAGTCTTGTACTGCAGATTCAGATAAGGAAGAAGAGTGGTGGCATAATTTATTGAACAGAGTAACCACGTTAAACTAAAACACGATGACAAGGTCACTGTATTGTGTAAAAGGTTAGGATCACTAACTGTTGATGTATGATGGGCTGTCAGTAGTAGATGAGTTCTTGACTAAGTTTGAAAGCATGGTACCAAAGCACCAACTGTTCGATGCATTAAAACGGGCGTTGTGTGCGACGCTTGCACGTTGGTGGGGAACACATGAAGGAAATTTTGAAGATTGGCATGGCAGCAAGTGGATGATGCAGATAAGGTTTGGGAAGCCAGAACTATGAGTAACTGAGAAATACGACGGACGCGATGACTCGCGTAGGTACCTTACCAGATAGACCAAGGCCTGTGGAGAAGAGCCCCAACTAGAGTGGGTACATTTATTTTATCATACCTTGGATGTCATCCCAAGGAATTGGTACACCAAAACTCCGACATGGTACAGGCGAATGGGATATCTTGCGCGAAGGGTTTTTATTGACATTCTTATTTGAGGACCAATGGATGGACACTGTTGATGATGTACTGTAAGTTGTGAAGGCCGCCATTTTCAAGGTACCACTGGAACCAAAAGAAGTAGTGGAGCTAGATTGGTCAAGTTAGTTGAGCCAAGCCCTATAATGTTACAATGTCAGTTAGAAGATGATGAAGACGACCCTAGAAACATTAATATTTTAGAAATAGAGGGGAGTCGCAAGGTTCATGGACCAATGATCAAGGACCTCGACATCACCGCGTCACTAAAAACAAAATAAGTGAACATTGGTATGGAGGAGGAGCCGAAGTATGCAACGCTTGGGGACTATTGGGATGATGCTACAGTGGAGAAGGTTGTCGACTTATTGCGAGAATATCAAGATTTACTCCCAACAAAAATCACGGAGCTAAAAGGGATCCTAGGTGACCTAGGAATGATTAAGATAAATCTGAAGCCGGACATGAAGCCAGTCAAGAAACGACCTTATTGGTTGAATCCAAAATATAAAGCAAATGTCCGCAAAGAGTTGGACAAAATGCTTGCAGCAGGAATAATTGAACCAATGGAGGAATCTGACTAGGTAAGTCCTATGGTTGTATAAGAAAAGAAACAGAAGGGAGAGATTTGCATCTGTGTGGATCTAAGGAAGCTCAATGATGCATGTGTTAATGATCCATTCCTGACGCCATTTATGGACGAAGTACCGGAAAATGTGGGTGGACAGGAAGTTTACTCCTTCACGGACGGTTTCTCGGGGTACCACCAGATCAAGATTACGCTGGAGGATAGGAGTAAAACAACTTTCACAACCGAATGGGGTTTTTTTCAGTACACTATGATGCCCTTTGGACTGAAGAACGTGCTGGAAATATTCTCACACGTCATGGTAGCTACGTTCAAGGAATCTATACACAAGTTCTTGGAAGTACACCTTGATTATTGGACTGTATTTGGGCTAGTCAAGAAACATACCGCAAGATTATGGTTAATGTTGGATACGTGCTAAAGACACCAAATTGCGCTAAATCTAAAGAAGTGTACTTTCCTCGTCCCATTCAGGAACTTTCTCAGTCATGTGTTCTGTAGGCAAGGCCTAATGCTGGATCAGAAAATTGCTATAATACTCAATTTTCAAGCATCGCGCAATGTCAAAGAACTATGCCATGCTCAGACACACTGGTTACTATCGAAAGTTCATCAAGAGCTACGTGCAAATCAAAGCACCATTGGAACAATTGTTGAAAAAGGACACTACTTATTGTTGGAATGAGGAATGTAACAAAAGTCTGGAAACGCTCAAGGAAAAGATGGCATTAGCTCCTATCTTGGTATTTCCAAAATGGGAGATCGAATTTCACGTGCATGTTGACATGTCATGTATCGCGTTGAGCATGGTACTCACACAGGAAGGAGCAGAAGGAATTGATCATCCAATCGTGTTCGCAAGTCGACGATTGTCCAAAGCTGAGAAGAACTACTCCACTACTGAGCATGAGGGATTGGTGACGGTATACGTGCTCCAGAAATACGACCACTACCTACTCAGCGGACACTTTAAGATGTATATTGACCACTCTGTGCTAAAATAACTAGTGAATAAGCCTGTGTTGGGGGGGCACATTTGTCGATGGTTGTTATTATTTCAGGAATATGATTTTGAAGTCATTGTCAAGCTGGGGCATCTAAATGCAGGCCCAGATCACCTATCCCGAATTGAGAATGGTGAGGAACCAACAAACCTAGAGGAGGGACTACATGATGCACAGCTCTATGCAGTGCATGTCGCAGATGGCCACTTTGAGGTTATAATCCACTTCTTAACTACAGGAACCGCGCTGCAAGGGTATTCGGTTCAACAGAAGAACGAAATGGTGATACGTGCAGTAGACTTTACTTTCATTGCAGGGCACCTCTATAAAATGGGCAACAATGAAATATTATGTAGCTATGTACCAGAATTTGAGCGAGGACAGATCCTTGCCGAAGCACACCGGGGGGTTGCAAGAGGACATTATGCAGGACGTGCCATAGCACATAAGATTCTTCACGTAGGACTATGGTGGCCAACTCTACATCAAGACTCAAAAGCGTACTGTCGGGCCTGTGTCGTATGTCAACGGACTGGGAAACCTTCGCAGAGGGATGAAATTATGCTCAAGCCACAGCTAACGCTGCAACCATTTGAGAAATGGGAAATCGATTTTGTGGGGCCTATCACACCTCCAGGAAAGACAAGGGTGTGCTATATCATCACCGCAACCAAGTACTTGACCTGATGGGCAAAAGCACAGCTGGTTAAGGACTGCACGGCTGCTACAGCTGTGAAATTTTTGTTTGAGAATGTGTTAACATGGTTTGGATGTCCAAAAATTCTAATGAGCGAAAACGGAACACACTTCCTGAATGAAACTATCAGTGCGCTCACCGAGGAGTTCTAGATATATCATCAACAAAGCACACCATACCATCCGCAACCAAATGGAACCATTGAAGCTTTCAACAAGATCTTGGAGACTGCATTGACAAAGGTATGTAATGCACAGTGGAACAATTGAGATTTTCACATACCCGCTGTGCTATGGGCATATCGAACAACGTGTAAGAAGTTGACGGCCCAGAGACCTTTCTGGTTAGTCTATCGAAAGGAAGCCATCATGCCAATGGAATACATTGTACCCAGTTTGTGAATAGCAACAACGACAGACATGGTAGACCACACGACTTTGGAAGAGAGGATCGCGCAACTAGAAGAACTTGCGAAGGAATGGTTTCTAGCAGGATTCCATTAGTAGGTACAGAAGCAGCAGGAAAAAACTTTGCATGATCGCCATATCAAAATCCGCACGTTCAAAGAAAATGATCTAGTATTACTCTATGAAAGCAAGTTCGAGAAATTCCCTGGAAAACTCTGAATGCATTGGTTGGGACCCTATGTAGTCTAAGAAGTCACAGATGGGGGCATAGTCTAGCTTGCCAAGTTGAATGGAGAACCTCTCCCAGGCAGAGTAAATGGTAGTCGCCTGAAGCTCTACATGAGTGGGATAACCGCATGACTAATTGACCGAAGGATATTCTCACCACTCCAGACAGTTGAAAGAGAGTGCGGGACATTAAAGCAGTCTCTGGGGAAGTTGCGTGACACTCAGGGGGCACATAGAATGGGTATGTCACGAGAGTCGCGGTTGTGCAAAAAGGTTTGCACTGCTGTGTGGAAAAACTGAGAGGTGACCATTTCTAACACTATTCATGACAAGATGTCTATGTTCTGGCAAAAGGGAGTAGGCAGCGGGCAATTAAGAGACGCGGTACGAGCCAGATCTGGAATGATCTATCGTAGGCTCAATGTTACGGCACCAAAAAAGGAGGGAACTAACGAATTTGAATTTCAAAATTATTATAAATCACAGGGGGGAATCCACCGAATGATATGCGACTGTGAGGAAAGTAAGCCAACGTGCCTTCCCACTGATATGGAACTATTCATTACTTACACTCAAGGATAAAGCCCGAGGGTTGTGATATGGCCAATGGAGATGTAAGACTTTCTGGATAGTATGGTGTCAATGGTCACTAGCAATGTTTAGAGTTCAGCGCCAACTGTAGGGGATGTGCCATAAATTCTTAGACACGAAGCAGAACTGGTTCGGATGCCGTCACCTAACCCATGGGCTAGCCGACAAACCATAGAAGATAAGGGAAAGACTATAAGTACGGAGACACATGTTAGAATTTTAGTTAACAGTTCGTCTCTAATGCACCTTGAAGAGTGGGATCTCACAGATAACATCAATTGTCTTGAAAAATTGCAACACAAGCTGCAGTAGATAGTGCGTATAGGAGACCAGAAATTGGAAACTTGTTGTGTTGGCACGAAGAATTCCCATAGGCGGCACCCCAGCCTAAGCTAAAATCCTATGAGGGGGTGCTCTTTGTTAACTGAGCAGAGTAGAATAAGCATCATCAGTTGTGCAAAGTAGTGGAGGCAATCGAGCAGAAGCTAGAAGAAGAGTTGTAGGAGACAACAAGGGAGTAGTAGAACGAAGTGCGCCACTCACAGGTATGGTGGACCGTGAAGCCTAGGCGATGTGTATCGTCGCACCGACGAGTGACTCAACACAAGTCACGATGATTATGCTGGGGTCCTATTGGGTAGCGGAGGCCCCGCGTAACAATTTTGGGGCTCAAAGACACAGTTTTGGGTAAAAGTGTGGTAAAGACTCCACGAAATGTGTAGAGCGCGAACTCTAACGAGTCAAGTCAAAGGGTTGTCTGCTCGAGATAATGTAAAACAAAAGGAAGTGAGTGGGCCTGCCCATGGTCCACAGACCATGGGAATGTATATATAGAGCAAGGCTCTATGGCTAGAAGTCAGTTTTTGTTTTTGTTTTGGTTCTTGATGATTATGGCTTTGTGAATGCAATATTCTCTGCAAGTCTGAGTCAAGGGTGTTGGTAGATAGATAGAGGCTCTGCAGCTATGTGTGCAGAGGCCTGGTAGAGTTTGTATTGTGTTCGTGGACCCCTGTAGATGAGTGCGCAGGGTGGATCTGGTTGTATTGATGGAAGATATTAATAAAGATAAGTTGTTTCTGAAATATCACAGACCTATTGTGTTCTCATTTATGCATCTATTATATGAGTTTATATCTTTAAATAATTATGATTGTGCGCACTGGGTTTTATTGTTAAATGTTTGCTTAAAGATTGTAACAAGAAGATCATATTTGTAATAATTTCCTTACTATGAAAGTACACCTACGCGGATCTACACAAAAGTCTGATAGTAGTATAGAGTGGCGTGAGGCCACAGAATGGTTCACGACCCCTCCAAACCACATCAAGACATCCCAGGTTGCTGAAACCTGGTTCCAGCACCCTCCCCTGCTACCTTGGGTGAGACCTCAGTCCGCTCTCTGCGGGCTATTGCTGAAAGGGTCGGTAGCTGCGGAATTCTTTTGGCTAATAACTCTTCCGAACCTGAGTCAGGGCCCAATAAGCCAACAATAGCCCTTGTTGTTTCACAAGGATGGAACACACATCAGATGGATGTCAAGACTGCATTCTTTCATGGTTCGATCAAAGAGGAAGTTTATGTGGAAAAACCCGAAGGATTTTAGATTCATGACCGAGAATCTATGCAGGTTGAAGAAAGCCTTGTATGGGTTGAAGCAAGAACCCCAAGCATGGTATGAGAGGATTGATAGCTACTTGATGAAGCTGGGATTCACTTGGAGTGAAGCCGACCCTAACCTTTACTTTAAGGTTGAAGATGACAAACCTATCATATTGGTGTTGTATGTTGATGACTTCTTCTGATAGGTGCAGACCCTCTCATTCTAAAATGTAAGAGGGAGTTGGCTTTGAACTTCGAGATGAAGGACCTAGGACTAATGCACTATTTCCTAAGACTGGAAGTTTGGTAGAAACCAGGGGAGATTTTCCTATCTCGAGGAAATCATGTGGTGAAGATATTGGAGAGATTTGGTATGGTGGACTGCAAGCCTGTGACTACCCCGATGGAGCTTGACTTCAAGAAGTTAGATGGTAGCGCTATTAGATATATTTTACAAAATGTTGTCGAGTATCATCAACTCATTGGAGCATTGATGTTCGTAGTGAACTCCCATCCAAATATATGTTTTGCAGTCAACACATTGAGTCAACATATGATTAAGCCTCACCACATGCATTGGATTGGTGCCGAGAATATGTTGAGATATCTTCAGGGCACAATTACTCATGGGTGGACATATACTATTGGAAATGTGAGACTACATGGATATATCGATGCTTATTGAGCAGGTAGTGTGGTGGACTGAAAAAGAGCACTTCTGGAAGTTGTTTCTCTTTGGGATCTGCCTTGATTCCTGGATGAGCAGGAAGAAAAAGTCAATAGCTTAGAGCACTGTCGAGGCAGAGTACATTTCTACTAGTATGACCTTTTGTGAGGCAGTCTGGTTGCAAAAGCTCTTCAGTGAGCTATTTGGATTTAGATTGGATACTACCATGATCCTCTGTGACAACCAGGGCTAGATTTGTTTATCAGAGAATCATGTATTTCATGATCGCTCCAAGCATATCGATATCAGGAACCACTATATCCGGGATATGGTGCAGCGATGAGCAGTAGGGCTCCAACATATTGGTATAGATGAACAAGTCTCCAACATTTTGACGAAGCCCCTGGGAAAGGTCAAATTCTCGACTTTCCGAGAATGACTTGGTGTCATTGAGAGACCCTCTTTTGAGGGTCACATATGATGCATACATTTAGCTCTAGGAACTCCAGGGAGCGCGGGGTACTTCTTGGAGCAACATGTGACCACAGGGAAACTCACCCTCTAGTGGTGCACTAATTACAGGGTGAAAGGTTCAACCTTCCCCTGTGACACCCCATGGCGCCTGTGGGACAAGATGATTAGCTCTCCTATGGGCTAGGATTAGTTCTCCCGTGGCAACTGTGGGATAGGATGATTAGTTCTCTTATGTTTAAGGATGTTTAGTTCTCCTGTAGCGATTATTGGACAGGATGATTCATTCTCCTGTGGATAGGATGATTAGTTCTCCTATCGAGGCATCCTACGCATGCTGTCTGGGACTCATGGGAAGTACCTCTCATCTTATCAATGAGTAGGGAAATGGGGTTAGGGACCATTAGTAGTACTATCGATGGATGCATCGTTGTATCTACGTACTCCTTATGCTAGGATGACCTCCATTGATCTGGGATCAATGATACTGATCTAGGATCAGTGAGAGTGGTATGACACACTCTGAGATTCACTTCAAGTTAGTGGAGGATGGTATGATACATCCTCAACCATTTCTTCTTCTTCATAGTTCAATAGAGTAGAGAAGAGTAGAGCAGAGTGGAGCAGAGAAGAGAAAAGCCAAGCAGTGCAAGGCAGTGCATTTGATGAAAAGGATAGGACTGATGGTCAGACAGATTAACAAATGGAGTTCTCACTAGTTGAGAGGGAGTGTTAAAATTGGAAACTAGGGCAAAACTCCATGTGGGTGACCTTTTTTATGGAAGCTGATATTTTTCCTAGATTCCTCTTATTGAGAGATGTAGGATTGATCTAAAGATCATCCGATTTCGACATGTATTTATGGAGATATGAATTTATTTGTATTTACTTGACAAATTGTCAAAGTTGCTAGTAGCTAAATGTGTGGCACACATGCCGAGCAAGTCATATAAGTACAAGTGAGGTGGATCCATTATCAATTCATCTTCTCTCTACTCATCTTAGTAGGCAAGCAAGAAGGACTAATTGGGGCAGCGTCTCTCACACGTGCAAGAAGAAGGACGAATTAGGGCAGTGTTGACTGAATTAGGGCAGTGTTGACTTTTTGGGTTGCGTTGAACAAATGCTGGGCTATTCTATGGAGCGTTGACCATGCGTTGACAAAGGGAAGACCTGCGCTGACTTTATAGGGGCTGCGTTGACCAGTGTTGACTTGAACGTTGACCACCGTTAATTGGTTACGGCTAACCACAGATTGTGTAACTTTTGACTATTGTTTTAACTAATTATTGTGGATTGTTTTGAACTGCTGAAGATAGTTGTTGAAGATTGAGTTCTTCAAGTTGAGTAGAAGTAAATCCAGGGTTGTTTTGACCAAGTTTGACTTTTCTGATTTAGGGTTTGCTACTGCTCTTATAAAATTACAGAATTTTGAATTGTATTATTTCTCTCTGCTGAACTATTGAAGGAAAAAGAAGAATTAATTAAAGGGTTTCCCTGCATTGGGGTTTGTCCCTAGCTAGCTACCACATCTTGTGTCTCTTGTCTTGGTTTGGTTTATGTCGATCGTTTAATGTTCTACCTGTACTTTACTTTATGTTTATGTGATTGCTAAACAGTGGCTAGTAGAAGGATTTGAAGTAAACTGCTCTAAGCATAGAACATACCATAACAACAAGAAAGAAAGAACCCCATCAGAAAGTCCATCGAAAATAAGAGGATCGCCATTGCAGAAGCCCTTGAATCCAACCCCATTCCAAAGATCTGAGATGAATGTTTCATCGCATTGCCGTTGCGAAAGGCCCCAGAATTGTCAAACTGCTGTGAGGCTAAGAGAGAACTGCAAAATTAAACTCTGAGCTCTATCGTTTTTTATTGGACCCAATAAGCCGCTATTAAAATCCATAGAATAGTGACTTTCTTGCCCATGCAGTTCACGCTGGACAACCATCTCTATAGTTAGAACCTCCAACACTTTATTGCATCACACCACTACAAGATTTAAATATGAGAACATGCACACATTGCGCGTGCCACAACTCCACAAGTCTGTGTTGATTGAAAAGCAAAAACTACAAAATATACTCACTTATTTCCTCAGCCTAGGAGGGGCCAGGCCCGCAGGAGCTCCAATACCATGACAAAACTCGATAATGCAAACTATCTTTGCATACATTAATGAAAGTTCACACTACATATATACAAGAGTATTATCTCAAAATAGGAAAGCTATCTTGGACATACAATCTATTCTCTCAACCACACACCAAATTAGGGAAACCACTCTTATAAAATAGAGACAGATTCTTTACATAAAAAATCGCAACTAAAACAAGTAAAAATTAATATTCCAACAAAAGCAACAATTAATTATATCACGTATAACTTGAAAAACTATCCGCTGATATATAAACCATCTCAATTACACATGGCGCAAATAATATGTACACACTTAAAAGAAAATAATTATAAATATATCATGTAACAAAAGATATCACTTGCATTTACGATTTTATCCGACACCTATGACAGTGAAATATGTACAAATTTTTTAAGAGTTTAGTTTTTGCATCTTTATAAGGACTTGTAAGTTAATACAATTATGCTACCTTAATTGTGCACTTTTATATAATTATATTATTATCATGGTATATTAATGTGATACTAGATATGTGTGATTTATGACGCATACATATATGTACATTTGTTTTTATATATTCTCAACATAATATATCACGTTTTTTTTTTTTTTTTTTTTTTTTTTTTTTTTCTATTTTTTTTTTTTTTTTTTTTTAAAATTAACGATCTTTAAATAATTATATTATATTTTTCGATGCCAAGTTCTCGAATCTCTTACTTCGGAGGCAGCCCCAAGTCTTCCACCCAAATTACGGTCAAGTTTTTCTTTCTTTTTTATCACCACTAGTCTATAAAGCGGACTTTTTTGAAAGCCCTTCCCGCAGATTTTCCGGTCAAAATCCGGCAGCAATTCATTGGAATCCCAAGTTTGATAGCTAGTTTCTTCACAATCAATGGCTCCCAGGGGTTTTTCAGGGCGCTGAATCCAAATATGCAGTTAAAAAACCATTTTAACTGCTAAAAATCAAGATTTAACCTCATTTCTTCCGCTGGATTCCGTCACCGGAATCTCCAAAAAGTCGAATTATAGACAACTCCCTTTTTATCTCTTTGGATAATTATGCTTCGGTGAGTTGCATTGACTCTTATAAATAAGTCGTTGTGAGTCATTTCATTGAATAAATCTAGATTCTCGAACGGTCAGTAAAAACGATCTTGCCAACAACCACTTCGAAAGCTTAAAGCCCAAAAGCACATTTGAAATATTCAATAAACATTAATCTAATGTGTGGTTGATTAACCATTTTTATATTTTTGTAAAATATACATAATATTTTCAAAACGAGTTGTTTTTAGTGTGATTTTTTTGAAAGTTTTTCTTGTGAGTTTTTTCTGGTCTAATTTTTCTAAAATCCAACAATAATTTATTGAAATCACAAGTTTGATGGAGTACCCAAGGGATTTATCAGGGTGTTGAATCCATATATATAGTAAAAAAATAGTTTAAACTACACAAATCAAGATTTCACCTCAAATTGTTCTGCTGGTTTAGCCACACCAGAAAGTCCAGAAACTCCATTCCAGCAAAGCATGTAGAAAACTATAATTCACATTTATTAATGCTAAAATAGTAATGGTTAATAGCGAAATCATATAGTCTTTCTTTAAAAGGAAATAATAAATTGAGAGATGAAGTAGATTAATTAATTGGTTGTTCATATAATCTTGTTTTGACAAGAATTAATAAATTGAGAGATGAACTACATAAATTAATTGATTGCTGAAGCACAAGAGCTTACATAAATTTTAGTGGGTAATAACCACTAGTAAATTCTACACTTAACAATTTTTTAATCCTACATATATCAATGACACAAATATTAATAAAATTGAATAAATTGAAAATAAAATATATAAATAAAAATTGAAAAAATAAAAATAGAAAAGATTATTAATATTTAGAAATACAATAAGAAATAACTATTCCTATATCTAGTAGGATAAATTTTAAAAATCACAAAGAAATTAGCATTGGTCAATGATGGAAAGAAAAAAAAAACTATAATGTTTGCTTCAAATGAACATAGTTAAAGAAGAACTTAACACTTTAATTAATTTCCATGAGTTGAGTGCTCCATCCTGCTAAAACAAATTATTTGGTTTTCTTCCCATTTTAATATTTTAATTAAATAAATTAATATTAATTCATTTTTTTATGTGTTATTAAAATATGTTTAATAGGGCGTGATATGCTTCATATTAAGATAAAATTGGGAAGTCATATTTAGGGATGATTTTAGGGGCGAATGTTCGCCCTTTGGCGAAATTAAGGGGTTTTAAATTTTTAGTGGGTGAATATTTTGTATCATAGTACATTTTTACAAATCACCTCAAATAGCCCACCTTATTTTAAGGGAGAGGGTAAAAAAGGTAAATTTCGCCCTTGAAATTAGGAGTTACAACCTTCCATTCGCCCATTTTCAAAAA
>APFE031247513.1:48503-140549 GCA_000404065.3 Pinus taeda | reverse complement strand
TTTATACTTACTCAAAAGGTATGGTAAATAAATAAAAATATAAATAAACTAGACACATGGTAAATAAATAAAACCTATTTTTATATTTAGTCCATAACCCTCGTTCTATTTACGACGGCTCGAGAAAGAGGTTTTATTTAAGTGAATCCTATAGGCCAAATACCATATTTGTAAAAGAGGTATAGTAAATTAATAAAAATATAAATAACCAAGAGGTATGGTAAACAAATAAAACATTTTTTTATATTTACTCCATAGGTCACCTTGTATTTATGAATGGTATGGTAAATTAACAAAAATATAAATAAACGAGAGGTATGGTAAACAAATAAAACATTTTTTTATTTGTTTATATTAATACCATGAAAAAAACATTATTAACCCTAATATTAGTATTAATAAAAATAAAAATGGCACATGGTATTGACCCATGATATTCACCAAAATGGCACATGGTATTGACCCATGGTGTTCACTTGGAATGTAGCCTATTTAAATGGGGAATTAAACCATAAGAGATCCATCTTTACTCTGGATCTACTAACCCCCGAGAGGTATCAAATATCGTGATATGCAAACTAGCATAGAGTGAAAAAATATTTGATCCGATCAAGAGTAAAAATGGATGTTGTAATTTAATTTATGTTAAACATTTTAGCTTGGTTAAAGTAAAAATGAAATAAAAATCAACTATTAATTTTATTAATTTCCAGGTTTAATGATAACCCATGTATCCATGTGAGCATAGACTAATTTAAAGGGGAAATTTTATCTTAGATCCATCTTAATTCTGGGTCTACCAAGTGCTCAGAGGGATAATAGATTTCATCCCCCTAAGAGTGGTAGATGTGGAGTTAAGATGGATATAGGTTGGTTTTTATGATAATGAAGATATTAAATAGACTTAGGAAATTATATTGTAAAAACACCTTAAGGTGAATGGTTAAAGCATAGACATTGGACAAGTATATTTGTATACTTCTGTTTTAAACTGAAACAAATCCAGGGCTAAAAGGAATGGATTGATTGCACTAGTCATCCTTCTATAACTTTCCAACATATGTTGGAGTAAACAGGTTGTAATTTGGGTAATTTTTCTAATTTCAAACGGGAACATACTTGTGTATTGGTAGGGTGGTTATGAGGTCCCTAGAAGTGGAGTAAACAAATTGTAATTTGGGTAATTTTTCTAATTGCAAACATGAACATACTTGTATATTGGAAAGGTGGTTATGAGGTCCCTAGAAGTGATGAATTTGAATTTTTCTTGGTTTTATATATAGTATTAGGTTTTTTCTCATGCTTTCTGTGAATGGCACAAGTGAATTTTATCTTACACCCACTAGGTTATTGATATGTAATTTCAGTAATTTTGATTTCAAAAGATATTTTAAAGAAATGCAATGATTTCATTTGTGTATTCTATAAACACAATATTTTATAATTGAGTAAAATATTCGCCATGCCTGGTGAGAGATTCGCCAAAAAATTATATATACATATCATATTATTAATAAAATCGCCTTCCATTTTTCCTATATACCATGGAGATTCGCCCATTTATTATACATGTAAATTTGGGGGGGTTCTTAAAATTTTCCCTGGTCACGTTAAACTGAAACTTGCAACTCATAGGGGAGACGGGCTACACTTGGAGACTACCCAAGCAGTACTACTCTATTAACCATTGAATCCTAAATCAATAAGATTATATTCAATTTAGGCAGATCAAAAGTATATCTTAGAAAATAGGAACTAAATCTAAACTAAGACAAACACATACAACCGTGAAACAAAAATTCTCCATTAATTTCAAGTCTCCCTCTTAATAGAGAAAGGATTCACTTGCACACCAACCATCTCCCTAAACAATTCAAATTTGATCTTCCCAAGAGGCTTGGTAAAGATATTAGTTGTATGTTTAGAGGTGTTACAATAGTCAATAAAAATCACTTTGGATTGGACCTTTTCTCTAATAAAATGAAATTGAGTATCTACATGTTTTCCTTTTTTTATGAAAGACAAGATTATTTTCCAAATTCATTGAACTTTGGTTGTCACATTTAATCACCGTAGCATCGTTTTGTTCTTCTTTTGCATCTTGAAGAAGTCTTATCAACCAAATTTCTTCACAAGTGTTTGCACATACATCTTGATACATTGCTTTTGTTGATGATAAAGATATAGTACTCTGCGTTTTACTGCTCCAAGAAATGACCCCAGGCCCAATATTAAAAGTATACCTATCTATAGATCTTATATCGTCCAGATTTCCAACCCAATCTAAATCTAAATAGCCTGTTGGTTTAACATCAAAAGAATCAGTATATTTAACGCCGAAATTTATGGTTCCTTTAAGATACCTTAGGACACCTTCTGCTGTCATCCAATGATTTTCAAGAGGATTTTTCATAAACTGACTCAACACATTGACTGAATATGCAAAGTTAGTTCGGGTTGTAGTTAAATAAATCAAACTTCCAACTAGTTTTCTGTACAATGTAGCATCCACCTCTTTCGAACCATCATCACTTTGAAATTTAACATTCTGTTGTATAGGTACCGAAGCAGCTTTACACTGATCCATTTTAAATTTCATCAACAATCCCTCACATACTTTCCTTGAGTAACAAAAGTGTGGCAAACATCCCTCCAGAATTCAAGGCCTAAACAATAATGTAGTTCTCTAAGGTCCTTCATTTCAAATACTTGTGACATATTCACTTTAATTACTTCAACCAATTCATCATAATTTCCAATAACAATTAAATCATCAACATATAAGGAAATCAACACAATCTTCCCCTTCAAATCAAATGTACTATACATCTTTGGATCATTTTTTCTTCTCTTATAACCATTTTGTAAGAAGAAAGAGTCTATTTTCTCATACCAAGATCTAGGAGCCTATTGCAACCCATACAATGCCTTTTTTAATCTAGAGACCAAGTGTTCCTGCCCCTTTTTAATGAACCCTTCAGGTTGTGTTAGATATACTTCTTCCTTCAAATATTCATTTAGAAAAGCAGATTTTCCATCTAGTTGGTGTAAACTCCAACGATACTTTGGAGCTAGAGCTATTAACATCCTAATAGTATTTAACTTAGCTACAGGAGCAAAAGTCTCATCATAATTAATCCCTTCTTTTTGTGAGTACCCTTTGGCCACCAATCTAGCTTTATACTATTCTACACTACCATCTGCTTTGAACTTAGGTTTATATAGCCATTTACAACCTATGGGCTCTTTTTCTTTGGGCAGTTCAATTAATTCCCAAGCTTTACTTTTAATTATAGACTCATACTCATACTCTTCTTTCATAGCTGACCTCCTTTCTTCATAGTGATTTTCTTCATTATAATTCATGGTCTCAACAACATTTAAAACACTAGTCATAAGAGCATAATGTCGATACCTTTATGGTAAGTGAGTCTGCCATCCTGATCTCCTTGGTAAAGGACTTTCCTCAATTCCGTCTTGTATGATATCTTGCTCACTTCTGAGTGAACTTTGACTATTGAATGTGTCCACACCACTATATTCCTCTTTCTGCTCCTCCTATTGTAAATGATTGTCTTTGGCTTCATCATTATAGTCCTTAAGCACTAAAGACATGTGCCATTCTTCAGAACTTCTATCCTTATTCTCTTCATCAACCTGTTCATGGAAGATAACATCTCAACTCGCAAATACCTTATGAGTATATGGATTAAAAATCTTACATGCTTTGAAATCCGAACAATACCCTACAAATATGCATTTTATAGCTTTAACATCCAATTTCTTCCTATTTTCCTTAGGAATCTGGGCAAAAACTCTAGACCCAAATACTCTCAAGTGATGTACTGCACTTTTAAAGCCATACAAAGCCTCAAATGGAGTCTTGAGGTCAAGACACCTAGTTGGAATTCTATTATTTAAGTAAATTGCAGTAGTAATAGCTTATGCCCAAAAACCATTGAAAACGTTCTTACCTTTAATCATGCTATGTGCACACTCCACCAAAGTTTTATTCTTTCCTTCTACAACCCAATTCTATTGTGGAATGTGGGGTACTGTAAATTGTTGTACTATTCCATGATATTTGCAATATTTGATCATTTTCCCAATCCTGTATTCTCTCGCTTGATTTGAGCGGAAGATTTTAATGAACTTTCGTGTTTGCTTTTCAACCATATTTCTAAATTCTTTAAAGTACTGGAAAGAATCACTTTTTCTTTTGAGAAAGTATACCTAGGTATAGCTTGTGTAATCATCAATAAATAGCAAGAAATAGTAAGCTCCACCTAAGGACCTTGTTTGCACAGGTCTACAAATGTCAATATGCACAAGTTCAAGTATATATTTCTTTCTCCTATTTAAGTTAGAGAAATATTTATCCCTGTGCATTTTCCGAAGTGCACAACCTTCACAATAATTATGTTCATTTCTTAAAATAGGAAGTCCATCAACCATACCATGTTTTTGCAACAACAATAAATCATGAAGTTTGATGTGACCAAACCTTTGATGCAAAAGATTCTATGTTTTCATAGTCGTTGAAGTTAAATCTTGATGTGGCATGCTTGTAACATTCAACTTGTATAGGCCTCCAACTCTTACTCCTAACACAACTGGCTTCTGATGATCCAACAAATCCTTTACAACGCAGTATGTTTTAAAAAATTCTACCTTTAAATTCTAATCTATAATCATGGATACAAAGATCAAACTATTTTTAATCCCAAGAACATACATGAAATTCTCAATGCGCTTGATATTACCATTAGGAAATATCACAGGAATATCTCCATGCCCTTTAATCAGATATGCTCGGTCATCTCCCAAGTATATGTTAGCACCATTGTTGGCCTTGTTGAAATTTTCATACTAGTGTTTATTACATGTCATATGAGTGGATGCTCCAAAATCCACAAACCAAGTTCCACCCTGATCAATCTCAATAGAAAAAGTAGCATCAAACACAAATAATTTAAGATCATGATTAAGATCTTCACCAGCAAAATGCCCTATATGCCTCTCATGTATATGTCAGTTTTCATCATTCATTTTCTTATAGAAGTCTCTAGAAATATGATAAATTCTGCCACAGTAAAAACACTTAATTCCTAAATAATTTTCGATGGATGGCATACCTTGAAATGACTTTTTCTGAGATGGACCACCGCTTTTATATCTTCCTTCTGGTTTCCCTTTGAAGAACTTATTCTTTTCCACCAATGCCAGATTTGCATTTTGAGGACTTAGATTCTTACTTCTCTCTTCTTCCTGCATCAAGATCCCTATCAACTCTTCAAAGGAGTGATATTTCTCCCTTACTGCAAGCCTTGTAATGAACATTTGATAATCTTTTATCATGTCGTTTAAGGTAATCGTGACGAGATCAGTGTTGGATACTTTCTCCCCTATGTCACCTAACTTGTCTTTCAATTCTTTAATCTATGAGACGAATGTAGTAATAGATTCATTCTTTGCCATCCTAATGGAGAGAATCTCACTCTTTAGAAACAACACACGATTTTTATTTTTCATTTAATGCAAATGCTTGAGTGTCACCCAAATCTCATTGGATGTTTTGCAGTCTCGGATATGAGGGATTATGTTGTCTTTTACTGACATCCTCAACAACACCTTGGTTTTATTTTCCCTCTTTTCTCAATCTTGAACTGATGTTGATGTGGCACCTCTAGCTGCATCAGCTTTGCTTCATCTCTATTTACTATTTTTCATGCACTAGAACCCTCGAGCAATGTCTGCAACTTGAAATTCCATTTGGCATAATTTGACCCATCGAGCTTATTTCTCTCATTAAGTTATGTCTATGCAATGTGATTATTCATTGTGACAAAATAATTTCAACATAAACAAATTTCATTCAACTGATCCAACAATTAATCTACAGATTCATTCAACCGATCTAGGTAAGAGTTTCCCAAAAAAAAAAAAAAAAAAAAATTCACAGAAGCAGTCGTTTGTGCAGTCTTACCTCAGACATAATGCTTAGGAGGAAGTTTTATCTAAGTTACCTTGATATGCACAATTTTCCTTCTTACTGCCTACGCAATTCTGCAGAGTTTTCCCTCAATAAAATTGTGCAATCTCCTTCTCTGCCCTCTGTAGCGAACCCTGCAACTTCGAGGATAACCTTTCGCTTGGATTTTTTTCTTCTTCTTCAATTTGGCTTGTCCTACTAATTCACTGCTCCATTTATCTCTAATGGAGCCTCCTTTGATACACGCCAAGATTCACTATTGCATGGCTTTGTGAATAAGATCTACGCACCTGCATTCACTAACAAATGAGGCTTACTTGCTCTCCAATCTCAGCCACAAAGGCTTAACTCATATAGACCCAGCTCACATAGAGCTCCTTCTCTGCACTCTGATACCAAGATAAAATTGGGAAGACACATTTAACTGAAACTTGCATCTCATAGGTGGGACGAGCTACACCTGGAGAATGCCCAAGTCGTACTTCTCTATTATCCATTGAATCCAAAATAAATAAGATTACATGCAATTTAGGGACATCAAAACCGCCTCATAGAAAATATGAACTAAATCTAAAGTAAGACACACACACAACCGTGAAACAAATTTTCTCCATTAATTTCAAGTGTATGAACATTTTAAATTTTTACAATTTTTCTCTTAGGAGTCATTGTCACACTCATCAAAATAGAATTAGTAAACTTCTAAATCTTTAATATTAAGTTGAGCTTGTTATCAATCCTCATGTTTTCATGGTGGAGGTAATTCCACATAATTGATTTCCAATGAAGTGACCGTGACAATTACTCCAGAACCGCTCCCCACTCCTCTCAAACATAACTTTGGGAATCAAACTTGGGCCAAAGCTCTCATTTTATATTTCCGTTAGAGCATGCATATTGTAGTACATTTCCAAATCATTACCATTACCTTGACTGGGAAGTTACCTTAAATCTAACCATTTCATTTATAGAAAGAACATTAAAAAATTAGTAAAATAGATAGTGGAAATTAGTGACTACATGTATCAACCACCTTTTAATAACAAAGGTCTTACTCAACCAATTGAACTAACCTTCAGAAATTTAACCTTATTGAAGTATAAGAAATATAGCAAAACATAATAAGGCCTTCATCTGCTTTTTTGAGAAGCCACAAAATGAATTAAGAAATAATTGTTGTTGGGCAGCAGATCCCCCCATAGCAGTGTTTTTGGGCTTAAAGTCGAGTTTTGGTCAATGTAACGTAAAGATCCCGCAAAATGTGGGCACGAACCATGAGACTCTAGGGTTGTCCACCCTAGAATATTGTAATTTAATATAGAATGTGTCGGCCTACCCATGGTCCACTGACCATGGGAATGTATAAATAGAGCGAGGCTCTAAGTGCAAAAGTCACTTTTTAGTCTGTTTGGTCTCAAGTGATATGGGTTTTAAATGCTAAATTAGTTTTGAGTCTGTAAGTCCGAGTCTTGGGTTATAGGAATAGGAAGAGGCTCTGCAGCTGTGTGTGTGGACCCCTGCAACTGAGTGCGCAAGGCAGAGTTGGGATTGTACTGGAATAAAGGATTAATAAAAGATAAGTTGATTCTAAAATATTGTGCATCTGCTTGTACATCTGTGTGTTTATGCTTCTGTTATATCTTTGCATCCCTTTACAGTTTATGATGGTGCGCACTTGTTATAAATGTTGAGTGATTGATGAGATTATTGGGCCCACATAATTAAGTTAAGATCTATAATGATACCGCCGTAAGGATAAAGGATCTAGGCAGTGCCTCTTTGCGCTCTTTACAGAGTTGCGCGAAGGTCAGACGATAACGCGGAGTGGCGTAAGCACGCAAGATCGGTTCAAAAACTTCCCGGACTTCATCAAGATGCGGAAACCTAGTTCTAGCACCCTCCCATACTACCTCGGGTGAGACCTCAATCTGTACTCCGCGGACTATTGCCGAAAGGGCCAATAGTTTCAGGATTTGTTTGGCTAAATCACTTTTGAACCTGGGTCAGGCCCCAAAAAGCCAACAAATGGTTCCATTTCCAGGATTTGGATCTGCCTAAGGGATGTCTGATGTCGGAACACTGGAATCCAACAAAGAAGAAAATTGAAGAGTGGTTGGATCAGAAGCTTCACGAGTTTGTGAAACAGGAAAAAAGAACTCTGCAGATATCCGAGAAGAGGTGGCTGGATCGCTACGTATATATGAAAATCCACGAGATATTCTTCGCATCCTTCTCTTCTGAACAGTATGAGTGGATCGTGAGGCTAGCCGCAGCCAGGGAAGGTACAAGCTCAATCAACCGATAGGGTGGACTCCGGAGTTAGTGTGCAGTCTAGAGGCATCAAAAGATAAGATCACACGAGCGGTGGACCATTGGCTCGACCGGATATACAGGGATTTATCACCGAGTTCGCCACAGACACGATGGTGAGCTACAATGAAGCAGAACGATGTTTTCTCAAGGGACCGCAAGGTAGGTACATTAAATCCCTGAACACCTGGATTAAGATGTTGTTATGTGAAAAACGGGTGATGTGAATACATTAATGTTTAGAACAATGTGGAGCGGAAAGATCTACAAAGGTACTGAGGGATTAGGAAACAATCCTTTAATTTCACCTTCGCGAGAGAGCGAGGAAGAGTGCGCTTGGGTTTCTGTGAGAAGTACGGTCAGTTCGATAAGGCAGCTCATTCCGCAATTATCACCTCCACTTATGCCATCACCCGCTTCACCCACTTCACCTCCATCTTCACCCACCCCACCTCCGCCAAGCCCACAGTTCAGCATGGCGAGCGCGATCAAGCTACCCATATTCAAAGGAGTACAGAATGAGGATCCAGACCAGTTCTCGTTTGTGGTAAAAGAAGAGTGGGAAGCACAAGGAGTCATGGATGACAACATTAAGAAGGCCACATAGGTGAGCACATTGCAAGATCGCACGTTGACATGGTATGTCAAGCACTCTAATGATCACCCAAATGCAAGAATGGCAGAGATCCAGAATGCGTTGAACAGATCATTTAGCTGACCGAAATCAGAGACACAATCAATCATTAAGTTTAAAGAGATTGCCATGCTTCGAGGCAAGACCCCCTGGGATCTAGATCAGAGTCTAAAGACTATGATCAGTGAGGCTAATATGACACTAACAGATGTGCAACACCATGCATGGTTTGTGGCATCTTTGACACCACATCTGAGGACAACATTGTCACAGTAGAAGCTTTCAACCGAGGCTGAAGCATTGGAAATGAAGATGAGGTTGAATGAAACATTGATACAGGATTCGGGGTTGGGAGCCTAGCAAATCCACACGCAACTATAGAATCTATGCTTGGAGATGCAGAGTTTGAAGTAGGATAAGGCACCACGGCCAGAGGTGCGCGAAGAAGTGTGGTGCATAAAATGCAAAGGATAGGGCCATGATAAAGATCATTGTCTAGTCTTCGCGAACTACTTGGCGGGGGGGGAACCAATTACATTGAGACCAGAAGCATAGGCAGGGCCAAGTGCAGCACATGCACTATGGTGCACAATCTGTCAGAGAGGAGGAAAGCACATGACGGATAACTGCCATCTATTGCAGAAGTATACATAGACTCCACAGTAGCTGTTTTGCAATTTTTGTAGATCAGTGGGCCACGACGAGCGTACTTGTTGTAGCTACGAGTTAATGATGGAGCAGACCCCAGCATACAGAATGCAGAAAAAAACACGAGGCCTTGACCCAGCCGCGAAGATGGCGCACACTGGATTTTAGGGTCGAGGTCGAGGACGGGGAGAAACGGAACCAAGAAGGGGCCATGGACAATTAATTTGTTACAATTGCAGAGGACCAGGGAACTACACTAGCGATTGTACCAACCCAACGAGAGAATCATGTTCATACTATGATCGGTTTGATCATGAAATGGTAGATTGTCCTATGTTGATCGCACAGATGCGCAAGAAAGGGGTACTTCAGCCTACTCTGACATAGAATATTCGAATGATGAGGTCTGAACCACGTGAAGAAGACCCAAATGTGAATATCGTGCTCAGAAGTCATGCGACTGCAGGGGAAGCTAAGGGGAAGCAGCCTAAGGGAGATACATGGGTTCGCAAGGCTCCTACAAAGGAACCTGAGTTTGACTTGGAATGTGCAAAAGAGACGTTTATGGAAGCTAAGAAGAGCTTCACGGAGGCCTCTAGTTTAGGTAGTTAGGATCAATCAGAGCGAGGAATGGATCCTTCTATGCTTACTACCTTTTTAGAGACGTGCATGAAACTATTGTGCGACAATAAGGCAGTTAAAGGACTACAGGAGTTGATAACTAGGTGCGCAGGGTCAGGGGAGCTGCACGTAGTCTGGAAACCGAGAAAACATGCATTGTGCACTGGGAGGGAAATGAGATTGACGGCACAGATTGGAGAGTATGAAATGGATTAGGTAATCCTAGACCTGGGGTCAGACGTGAATGTGTTACCAAAGCAGACATGGGAACGCATGGGTAGGCATGCATTGCATTGGTCCCCTATTCAATTACGAATGGCAAACCAACAGAATATTTTTCCCATGGGAAGGTTGCAAAGGGTAACAATTGATATCGAAGGCGCAAGCACGCAGACGGACTTTGAAGTGATAGAGATAGTTGATGACAACAATCCTTATCTCGCATTACTAGGTAGAGACTGAGCCACCAATATGAATGGAGTCATCAATCTGAAGAAGCGGAAGATGGTATTTGAGAAAAAGTCCCTACACGTAGTAATTTCGCTAGATCCAGCCGAAGGATCGCGCTACACTAAACCCACGCGCGATGATGGAAGCGAAGATGAATTGGATTGTATCTACAAGATAACGGCGTGAGATCAGGATTGGGTGAATCCAACTGTAGATTGAAGAATCTCGTGGGAGTGTGCAGGTTACTACACCTCGGATTTCAACGAAGAAGATTAAAGCTGGCACAATCGGTTGAACAAAGTGAAAATGCTGAATTGCAACATGATGACTATATCATTGTAGTGCGTAACAACCGAGGCCCGAGATCTACCAACATATGATGGATTGACAGCAGTGGATGAATTCTTGAGCAAGTTTGAGAGTGCAGTACCAGAGCAACAGTGGTTCGATGCGTTGAAGTGGGTATTGCGTGTGACACCTGCATTTTGGTGGGGAACTCATCAAGAGAATTTTGAAAACTGGCGCGGTTGCAGGAGAATCATGTGGCTACAATTTGGGAAACCGAAACTACTAATAGTAATTAAATACAATGAACAAGATGACCCGCACACACACCTCGCAAAATGGACCAAGGCTTGTGGAGAAGAACCTCATCCTAAATGGGTACACTTATTCTACTATACCCTAGATGTCATACCCATGAATTGCTATACCAAGACAGAACTCCGTCTTGGTATGAGCGAATAATGGGATGTCTAGTGCGATGGATTTTTGTTAACATTCACATTTGAAGACCAATGGTCGGATGTTGTTGACGACACACTGCAAGCTGTGAAGGTCGCCATCTTCAAAATACCACAGGAACCACAGGAAGTAGTTGAACCAGCATGGACAATCTAGTTAAGCCATGCCCTAGAATGTTATAACGTACAAGTAGTGGAGGATGATGATGACCCCCAAAATATTAATATTCCAGAAACTGAAGGGTGTGGCAAAGTTCGAGGACCATCAATTGAGGACCCCAACATCACTATGCCACTAAAAACAAAGAAGGTAAACATTGGTACAGATGCAGATCCAAAGCACATGACGCTTGGGGACTATTGGGACAATGCTATGGTAGATAAGGTCGCCGAGTTACTCTGTGAATATCAATATTTATTCCCGACAAAAATCATGGACTTAAAGGGGATCATTGGCGACTTAGGGATGATAAAGATCACTCTGAAACCGGACGCGAAGCCAATTAAGCAACGACTTTACCATTTGAATCCGAAGTATAAAGAAAAGGTCCACGAAGAGTTAGATAAAATGCTTGCAGCCAGAATTATTGAACCAGTGGAAGAATCCGACTGGGTGAGTCCTATGGTAATGCAGGAGAAAAACAGAAGGGTGAAATTAGAATCTGCATGGACCTTAGAAAGCTTAACGACGCCTGTGTTCACGATCCATTCCTGATACCATTTACAGATGAAGTATTGGAGAATGTTGGTGGACAGGAAGCTAACTCATTCAGGGATGGCTTCTCAGGGTACCATCAGATCAAGATCGTGTCGGAAGAAGACAACGTTCGCAACCGAATGGGGTTGTTTTCAATAAAAAGTTATGCCCTTTGGACTCAAGAATGTGCTAGCGATATTTTCGTGCATAGTGGTAGCCGCGTTCAAGGAATACATCCACAAGTTCTTGGAGGTCTATCTCGATGATTGGACTGTATTTGGGTTAGATAAACACCATATAGCGAGCTTACAGTTGATGCTGGATACTTGCTGATGACACTAGATTGTGCTGAATCTTAAAAAGTGCACTTTCCTCGTCCCCTTTGGAAATTTGCTCTTCCATGTGGTCTGCAAACAAGGCCTGATGGTGGACCCTGCGAAGATTGTCATTATTCTCAATCTAGAAGCATCATGAAGTGTCAAACAACTACGCGCCACATTGGGGCACACTGGGTACTATAGAAAGTTTATTAAGGGTTATGCACAAATCATAGCACCAATGGAACAGTTATTGAAAAACGATGCTACATATTGTTGGAATGATGATTGTAACAAAAGTTTGGATGTTCTCAAGGGAAAAATGGCATCCGTGGACATCGAATTTCATGTACATGTTGATGTGCCGTGTATTGCATTGGGCGCTGTACTCATGCGAGAACGCGCGGAAGGCGTGGATCACCCAATCGCATTCACGAGTTGGCGATTGTCCAAAGTAGAAAAGAACTATTCTACTATTGAGCGCGAAGGATTGGCAATGGTATACATGCACCAGAAATACCTCCACTATTTAGTTGGTGGGCGCTTCAAGATGTATATCGGTCACTCCGTGCTGATATTCCTGGTGAACAAGCCTGTGTTTGGGGGGTGCATATGCGGATGGAGGTTACTGTTTCAATAATATGACTTCGAGGTGATCATGAAGCTGGGATGCCTAAATACAGGACCAAATCACCTATCACGAAGTAAGACCGGAGAGGAGCCAACAAATTTGGAGGAAGGACTACCTAATGCACAACTCTTTGCAGTGTGTGTCACGGACGGCCACTTCAAAGATATAATCCATTTCTTAACCACAGGGATATTTAGTCCAGCAGAAGAAGGAATTAGTGGTATGCGTGGTGGATTTTTCTGTCATCGCGAGGCACCTCTACAAAATGGGGAACGATGAGATATTGCGAAGATATGTACCTGAACTTGAATGAGCACAGATCCTCGCGGAAGCACATGGGGGGGCTACAGGAGGACATTATGTAGGATGAGCGACGACACAGAAGATTCTTTGCGTCGAGCTATGGTGGCCAACACTACATCAAGATTCGAAAGCATATTGTTGGGTCTACGACATATATCAACAAACTGGGAAACCATCACCATGGGATGAGATGCCACTCTATCCACAGATGACGCTGCAGCGATTCAAAAAATGGGCAATAGACTTTGTGGGGCCAATCAAACCTCAGGGAAAGACGGGTGCATGCTACATCATCACCGCGATAGAGTACCTGACTCGATGGGTGGAAGCATAGCCGGTTAAGGACTGCACGGCAACCATAGCTGCGAAATTTTTGTTTGACAACGTGTTAACACGGTTTGGATGCCCAAAAATTTTAATGAGTGACCGCAGAATGCACTTCCTAAATGAAACTATCAACACACTCACTGAGGAGTTCCGAGTGTATCATCAACAAAGTATGCCATACCATACACAAGCTAATGGGCTAGTATAAGCATTCAACAAGATTCTGGAGAGTATGCTAACCAAAGTATGTAGCGCGCAGTGAAATGACTGGGACTTGCGCATACCTGACGTATTATGGGCATACGAAACCAGGTGCGAGAAACTGATGGGTCAGACACCTTTCAGGTTAGTCTATGGCACGGAAGCACTTGAGGAAGAATGGTTTCTCATGAGATTCCATCAGCAGGTACAAAAACAACGTGAGAAAGCTTGGCACGATCACCATATCAAGTTGCATACATTCAAGGTAACTGATTTAGTGTTGTGGTATGACAGCAACTTCAAAAGATTTCTTGGAAAATTTAGAATGCATTAGTTGGGACCATATGTGGTAAAGGAGGTCACAGACGGAGGCGCGGTCCAATTAGTCAAACTTAACGGAGAGCCCTTCCCAGGAAGAGTAAATGGCAATCGCCTAAAGCCCTACACGGGTGGGTCGGCTATCTAACTAACTAACCTAAGCACAGTCTTCGTGACCCAACAAGCCAGAAAGAGGTGTGGGACTATAAACACAGGTACTAGAAACCGACATCGAAGTAGAGAATCAAGTCAGCCACAGATGTTTCTGAAGAAAAAAGGGAGCAAATCCAGACAACGACACCATGGGGAGTTGCGGACCTTCACAACACATAGGCATAGTTGGATGGACTTCACGCAAGGATCGCCACACTAGCCGAGTGACTTGGGACGAGTCACGATGATTGTGTTGGGGGCTTGTTGGGCAGTGAATCCCCCATTAGCGGGTCTTTGGGGCTTAAAGCTGAGTTTTGGTCCATGTAACGTAAAGACCCTACAAAATGCAGGAGCGAACAGCGAGAGTCTAGGTTTGTCCGCCCTAATATAAAATGTGTTTGCCTACCCATGGTCCATGGACAATGGGAATGTATAAATATAGCGAGGCTCCAAGTGTAGAAGTCACTTTTTAGTCTGTTTGGTCTCAAGTGATATGGGTTTTAAATGCTAAATTAGTTCTAAGTCTGTAAGTCCAAGTCTTGGGTTGTAGGAATAGGAAGAGGCTCTATAATTGTGAGTGTAGTGGCCTGGTAGAGTCCGTAGTTGTGTGCATGGACCCCTGCAGTTGAGTCCGTAGGGCGAAGTTGGGATTGTACTGGAACAAAGGATTAATAAAAGATAAGTTGATTCTGAAATATTGTGCATCTGCTCATAGATCTGTTTGTTTATGCTTCTGTTATATCTTTACATCCCCTTACAGTTTGTGATGGCGCACACTTGTTATAAATGTTGAATGATTGATGAGAATATTGGGCCCACATAACTAAGTTAAGATCTATAATAATACCACCATAAGGATAAAGGATCTAGGTAGTGCCTCTTCGCGCTCTTTACAAAGTTGCGCGAAGGTCAGACGGCTGCACCAATTGGGGAAAGCACGCAAGATCGGTTCGCGAACTTCCCAAACTTCATCAAGACATCCCTAGGGTGTGGAAACCTGGTTCCAACACCCTCCCATACTACCTCGGGTGATACCTCAATCCGCGCTCTGCAGACTGATGCCAAAAGGGATGGTAGTTTCAGGATTTGTTTGGCTAAATCACTTCTAAACCTGGGTCAAGCCCCAACAAGCCAACAACTATCGAGGAAGAATTGTTGACTTACCATGGATAATTTTTTCCATGACTTTATATATAATTGCATGTGTTGTTGACTTGGCGTGATTAAAGATACTTTGTCTAAATCGAAAGGTTTTGTTGCATTTTCTAGATATATACATATATACACATAAATGAATATTATGAAAGATCGATAGTACTTGCTCTCATAAGTTGAGTGGTTAAGATCAATTTGTCAGTAAACATGGGGCCCGCTTTTCTTCAAATGCTTCTTGTATGTGAGATAATGCAAAGTTCATCAAGAAGTTATGTTAAGAGGTGAGAAGCCAAGATATTTTGAGAGAATAGCTTGGCTGCTTCATGTGTAATTAAGATGCTTTATATATCAGTCAATAGTTCTCCCAAGTTATACCTGACTATAATCAATTATTTCTCTTCTTGGAATATTAATTCTTACTTGTCTCAGTTGTGACTTTCTATGTAAAGAGTGTGTTCCTATTCTATAGGAGTGGTTTCCCTAGATTGGTGTGTGGTTGAGATATTCTCTCAACCAATAGATTGTATGTCCAAGATAGTTTTCCTATCTTGAGATAATACTCCTGTATATATGTAATGTGATATTTGATTAATGCATGCGAAGATAGTTTGCACTATCGATTTTTATCATGTTAGCAGAGCCCCTGAGGGCCTAGCCCCTCCTGGGCTGAGGAAATAGGTGAGTATATTTTGTAGCTTTTGGTTTTCCATCAACACAGACTTTTGGAGCTGTGGCACGTGTTGTGTGTGCATGTTCTCAGATTTAAATCTTGTAGTGGTGCGATGCAATAAAGTGTTGGAGGTTCTAACTGTGGAGATGGCTATCTAGCGTGAACTGCATGGGCAGGAAAGCGACTTTTTTGTGGATTTCAATGGCAGCTTATTGGGTCTAGTCAGAAATGACAGAGCTTAGAGTTTAGTTTTGTGGTGTTCTCCTAGCCTCGTAGCGGTTTGGCGATTCTGGGGCCTTTCGTGACATCGATGCGATGAAACATTCATCTCAGATCTTCGGAATGGGCTCAAATTCAAGGGTTTCTGCAATGATGATCCTCTTATTTTCAATGGCCTTTCTGATTGGGTTCTTGTTGTTTTGTTCCACTGAGATATGGCACTGGGAGATCAAACCCAACGACCGGTCGGTCATCCCTTTCGACGAATTCAGATTCATGCACAGAGGCCGCCTAGAAATCCATGTGAACATCCCCTCCTACAAGAACTTGAAGGGGGAGAAGATCGACCCCGCTTACATGGGGTTATTCCTGAGCACCAGAGATGCCTGGGCTCACGTTCTGCAAGATCTGGAGCACGGTGAAATCCACTGTGTACTCAAGAGTAATCTCATCGTACACCTCTTTACATTCAAGGATTTGGAGAATTTGACTTACTATAACAAATCCTTCCAAGGTTTCGAGGCAAATCAGTATACTCTGGTCTTTGTCAATTGTATCCCTGATGTTGTGGTTTCAATGGATGTAAAGATTGGTATATATAATCTTGAGGGATTCGGTGATAGCACGAGAGATTATATTTCATCCGGTGAAGCCCTTCTGGCAAAGCTCTATTTTTCGTTGTTTTTGATATATATTATGCTCGCTAGCGTTTGGATCTACATGGTTGTCAAAAACTGCTTGACGACGTACTAGATCCATGTATTTATGGCCGCACTTGTCTGCTTGAAAGCCTTTAATCTCATCTGAGAGGCAAAGGACAAGTCTTTCATGAAGAGGACTAGAACAACCCATGGATGGGATGTTCCGTTTTATATTTTCAGTTTTTTGAAGGGAATTATGCTTTTTACCCTGATTGTTTTAATTGGCACTGGCTAGTCCTTCTTGAAACCCTATTTGTAAGGCAAGGAGAAGAAAGTTCTCATGGATTAAGCTTTCCAGTTTATTATAGAAAATAGTGGGCTTGACAGTGAGGATGATTACCCTTACACGGCCAATCATGGTCGTTGTGATGCTTACAGAAAAAATTCCCATCTGGTGACGATTGATGGCTACGAAGATGTGCCTAAGAATGATGAGAAGTTGTTGAATAAGGACATGGTTCATTCACTGATTTTCCACCGAGATCAAAGAACTCTGGACAGTGTCTTGCTCATGCAACTGAAAGTTTACCGCCTTCTTCTTTTTATTTTGGTCAACTTAATAGAATTAGAATTTGAGAAAGTAAACATATTGATCCTGATCAACTTAATGTAAAAGTGCAATTTGTTAGAATTACATAAAAAAAAATCCATTGAAAAACAAATTAACGTGGAATTAATGTGGTATTTATAATTGTTTTGGAATTAGAAACATTAAACTTAGCTAACTCAATGGAATAGTTTTCCATACCACATAACGCATTACGAATCTTGCACAGAATAGAATAAAAGCATCCATTTTCACAACACTATGCTTACCAAACATGCACCTACCGCTTACCCGCCGCCTTGAGCGAATTGGTTAGCACACTTGCTGCTTTATTGATTCGACATTAAAGACAGTTCGATGTCGATTAATGCTTCACCAAATCCTGAGATGAACATTAATGCATCACAATTGTCTACAATACACATGGCATTACGTTTTAAATAGACTACCATAAAATGTTATTGTTTTGAGTAATTATGTTTTTAGAAAATAAACAAAAAGATTGTTCAAGTATTGCTTTTGCAATAACTAATCAACAATATCATTTAAAGGTAAATGATAATTAATTATTGGAATATGTAGATCCAAGTTAATTTATCTTTATTGTTGATATTTATTGATAATAGTATGCTTCAAAAAAGTGTACTTTATTATATATAATTTTTCTTTTTCTATTTTTATTTTTATTTCTAAGATAATTAAATGGTAATAATCAATAATAATATCTCATTTATATTTTATATTAATGCATATTGTATTTTTAATATAATTAGGTTGTACTAATGTGTAATATTAATTAATTCATGGTAAGATTTGAAGTTTTAGGTCTATAATTGTTATGATAAGGAAATGAGGAAAAAAATTAAGGAAGTTGTGGTCAAGGATGTTGTATCTGAGAGGTGTTATCTTGTAAATTGAAATAAAAATATGATAAGAAATATAATAGTAAATAAAAGTGCCACACTTATGATGTTTCTTCAGGAAAAAAAGGTTTTTTCTACATGTAATTTGCATTTACATGTACACATTTAGATTATGAGGTTCATCAAATCATGTGTGTTTATTTAGTTGACTCCTTGTAGGGAGTGGTTTTTTTAATATGAAAAGTATAATGGAGGTGATGTCTTCCTGGCAGATGACTGAACAACAAAATCACAAGACATTAAAGGGTTTACTGTTACTTAACGCTAGAGGGATTGAAAATCTTTCCAATGTTTTGTACATTTAAGGATGGGCCAAAAACCTATTATTTGTGAGTAAGATGAGTGTGTGTATAATATATTTGTAAATAATACATTCAAAGATGATATAAGATGAAATGTTGATGTTGAAGGAATTTAAGATTGGAATTATGTACAAGACATTGGAAAACACTATTCTCAATGGGTTTAATAGGACCATTATTAGTATTTTCAATTCATGTAACAATACCATTATTTATATGAATCTAATTGATATAGAACATACACTTCATGTATAGAAGACAATGTTATGGGACCAAAGAGTAAGAAATATTGGAGAGAAGATCATTTGCGATTTTTCTAGTAATGGCATGGTTGACGATATCCTTTATTGTTTTTTAGTTTTTTATTTCTATGAACGTTGTGTATATTGTGAACAAAATTATGTGAGATTCCCTTCTATATACTACAAGGTAATATGGATTATGGAGTTGATACATAATGATGCCTTAGGACCTATCCCTATTCCATATCTAGGAGGATTTGTGTACATTGTCTCGTTTACATATGATTTCTCTAGCAAAGCATGGTTGTATTTCTTGCAGAATAAATATGAGGTTTCTTGGAGAAGTCAAATATGGAAAAGTTCTTGAAGAAACTGGACATAAAATAAAATAAAAGTGTCGACTATTGAAAATGGAGAAGATATTTTCTTTAGTTCTTCTATAAATGGTGTAAGATAATATGGATATGTACAACTCCACAAACACATCAATGGAATGGAGTTACAGAAATTGAAAATAGGATATTGATGGAAAATACATGAAGTATGCTCAATAGTGTAGGGATATAACATTAATTTTAGGAACATTTAGTAGATTTTGCACCTTATCTGTTAACCAATCATTTACATTACCATATCATCATTTACATTACCATTAGTTGATAAGATTCTTCATGAAGAATGGAGTAGTAACAAACCTTATTTTACATGCCCTAGGGCTTTTGGTTGTGATGCTTATGTGCATGCTCCAACGATGAAATACAACAAGCTAGAAAATAGTGCATGGAAATTTATCTTTATTAATTATAAACAGTAAAGAGATATAAAACATGGAATCAAGTAGTGTGGAATAAATCTATAGTTGTGATGTGAGCTTTAGATAAGTTAAAATTACTATTATGCTCAAAGATGTACCGAGAGGAGAAAAAGCATAAAAAATAGGATTTGGCCTAGAGAATGGAAGACCTAACTCAGAAAATGAACATGAGTTAGATGAAGAGGAGGAATAGTAGACTTTGGTCTTGAGGAAATATGTTAGTGTAAGAAGGAAAATAGAAATGCAATTCCACTTGATTTTCATTCTACTTTTAGTCTAGCTGTCATTGGAAATAATCCAATAACTATTAGAGAGGTAGTCTTTTATAAATAGGGTAAACTTTGGAAGAAGGAAATTGTTGAAAAAATGGAGGCCTTGGGGGAAAATGAGGCATGCTACTTGGTTATATTTTTTATTAAAATAAAATCCAATGGTAGAAAATGGGTGTTCAAGAATAGACATATTGTAGAGGGAAAAGTAAAGAAGTACAATAGTCACCTCGTACTAAAAGTAAATTCATAATTCTATGGAATTGATTTTGGTGATATTTTCTCTCTTCAAAAATTGATCTCCACTATATTCGTTTTATCTCTTTCTACTGCATTTAATCTTGAGGTATAATTATTGGATTTAAAGACAAAATTCCTACATGAGGACCTTAGAGAAGAAATCTACATGAAATAACATAAAGGGTTCGTAATGGGGTAATAAGAAGTTAGTGTTTTAGTGCAAAACATCCATGTATTGTCCAAAGCATTCAACAAGAATGTAGAAAGTAGCTAGCTAGTTTCTTAAAGAACCACTAAATAACTAGCTTCCCTCTTTGCAATTTTCGAGCTTGTTTCTGACTATTGTTTTATTTGAGGGTAGATTTCTTATAGTATTGCAGTCTCAAAATACCCAATAGCTATATAATGTTGATATACTTGTGGGTTCATCCTATTTTGTCCCATTTGAAGGTCTTCTTTAAGAAATTTCAAACATTTTCTAATACTCTTGATATTGTTACTAATAAAATGAAAGTGTAATAAATGCAAAAATAAAGCATATGATGAAACAATACAATAGGGACACCAATATATGTGGTTCAATCAATTTGGGCTATGTCCATGGAGAAATAACTAATCCTTCCCTTTATTATGTCCATCAAAATGAAGGGATGCAACCTGCAACACATCCATTTCAACTCCCTCTTCTCTCTCTCGTAGTCTTCTCTCTCTCAATTAAAGTGTTCTCTTGGTAATACATGGATACAATACAATTCCTTCATAAAAAAGGGTCGCAATATAGTGGAGAAACCCTAACATAACATCAAAAATTAGATTTATGACCTACTGATGAATGATCGCTTTAGACTATCAAATTACAATATTTTACAGGGAAGATTTTCAATTTTTTTTCTCTTTAAGAGTACTTCCACCAAACCCCTTCTAAGGGGGCCCGAAAAATTGTCATCCTGCTAGACCCCTTAGTGACAATAAAAAGTTATTAGGGTGACACTAAGTATCATGGACCCCATGCATTCCTCCCTTCTTCTCCATTTCTTTAAGGTTAACTACCTTTTGTTCAGTGTCTCGGTGCCCAACCTTTTGTAATCCTTTTATCTAAATTTTTATTTTAATTAACCCCTCCCTTTTTAAGTTTAATCAATTTTGCTAATTATTTTATTTAATAATAATTATGTCCTAATAATCTTGAAAAATATTCTTATTTTCTTTCCCGATAATTATAATATTAATATCTTTAAATATTTATTTAATTGTATTTCGGTTTGTTTATTTTTTAAATTTATTTTATTTATTTATTTATTCATTTTTAAATCACTCGTTGAATTATCTCATTCAATTATTTTATTCTAAACCATTTTAATAATTTTATTATTTATTTATTCCCGAATCAAATAAAGATATTATAATAAAAATAATCTTTTAAATAATCTAATTATTACCTATATTCCCCTTTTTAATATACATAAAATTTCTATGTTCAACATTTTATGATATGTTTGATTTTTTATGCTTTGTAAATTATATTCATTCATTTAGTTCTTTTCCGTATTCATTAATAATTCTAAAATTTTCCTAATTTTTCGGTGAAAGAAAACATTGAATCACCTGACTTTTTCATTAAATATCTCCTCAAATACCTTGTATTTTAATATTTCTTTATTTTAATATTTTAATTTTTCATCTATATTATTATCATTGTCTATACATCTAGAAATTTAGTCAAATTCATTTCTCCAATTTTTAATGTTGGCTCTTTATTATAATGTTTATCTATTTTAATATTTATTTAATATTCCTTATTATTAATTTTCATATTTAATATTTATTATATATTCTTATTATAATTTTTCATATTCTTATTGTTTATCTATATTTTAACTTTATTTCCAATTTTATTTTAATTTTATCTTTTTCAATTAATAATATCCATTTATTTTTAATTTATTTAATTTATTTAATATATATGTAAAATAAAATTCAAATCTATACATAAATAAATAAACCAAAAAACACCAAATCGTTATGACAACACACTACTCACTGTGGAAACATACACACATAAATTTAGCGAGGCTGATGGTGTAAGTATCAGGTCACATCCCCAAGAAATTCCCATGTATGATACTCACTAATGGTCCATTGTGTAAGCTAACAGAGTAGCAGTGAAAATGTACTTTAATAAACTCAATGTATGCAGTCAAGGGCCATGCAGATGTACTACAGTTAACGAATTCAGTAGGCATCATTGTGAAACTAGTCATTTTGGCTGTTTGACTATGTAAATAGTGAAATTTTAATTATCGCACAAAATCGATACTCAGTTTCTTGTAAAAATACTATCTTTGCTTACAGTTAAAGAAATATTATTTTGTCAACTAATTCCTACATGTGGGAACAATTTTTAGTTGTAACAGAAAGTCAACAGGTCGCCTTCAATTTTGTTGGATAAGTACACCAATTCCATTATTGGTGGAATAGTGGCACCATTGTCTGATGGTCTTGTGTATTTTGACTGCTATCCAAACTTTTCTGTATATGTCTATGACGAAACCATTGCTGATATCTTGCAACTGCAAATCCAGAAAACAGGTTTCGATATGAAAAAGAAAAGAAACAATGTAGCCATTCAGACTAAAGCTTGCCTATTACACACCAATACTTTGTGGCCAGCCATCCGCCATGCACCTAACAGAGATTCCAAGTCTACTGTTGTTGTCAAAACCGATCCCCGAAATCAAAAAGTTGAACATCATTTGATCCGATGGCAAGATTTGCAATTTCCTGCACATTGGGCAGTAGATAACCCTAAGCCAATAGTACCCAGAAATATTACTTCTGCAAATATTACTGAAACTCCTTCTGGTGCTATTATTTCTTTTCCAAGAAGATCTACCATTGACCGCCAAGGAATTGATATTGCTTGCATATCCTCAAAGTATTATAGAGACCCTTCTGTTGTAGATAGTGCTTGTTCCTCTTCGTCTTTCTGTAGACACAATCAATTATATGAGTTAGCCCAGCTTGTAAATTACTCTTCGCTAGAAGTAAAATGTCCATATTGTCAAGATGTTATAAATCTGCTTACCTTAGCTGAACAAAATGTACATTCATTTCATAATCCCAGAACTGGTGTTGCTCCTCCTTCTACTTCTGTAAACCCGTGTCTGAATCCCAAGTGTTCTGACATCCCGTTTCCTCATGAGCCAGAACCTGATTCAGACCATGTTCTCATGATGCAAACAGTAGAAGAAGAAGATCCCAGATTAACTGAAATGATCTGTCTGATGAGACCAACAAAGCCAAGATATGGCCTAGGAATGCTTGAACAGTCACAGTTGATTCCAGAATGTAGGTTTAAACAAATTCCTGCTGATTGTAAAAAGCCTGCAGTTATGGAAATGCACAAGTTCTTCTCGCTCATGGATGGATGCCTGAAATCACAAATCAGTGCTAAATGGATGAAGGCTATGCTTAATTGGGATTTGTATACAAATCCACAAGCACAAGAATTTTACCAAACATGCACCCCTGACCAGAAAAGGCAATATGCAAATGACTGGAAACATTACATGGAAATGAACAATACATGGATTTCTTTCTATTCTTGGAAAGATAAAATTGCTCCCATAAATGTTTTTACTAGTGCTTCCTCCAGTATTACAGTCAATAAACATGGATGGACTGCATTAGACGGGTCACAAATTGAGACTCCTACCACATTTCCTCCACACAAAGGGATTGTTTTAGGAGAAAATACCAATGCAGCCAAGGCCATCCCATTGGTCCAAAAAGATGATAATGCCCTAGGAATTGATGGAAGAATCCAAAAGGCTAGTGAACAATTGAACTGGACCAATACAACTCTCAAGGGTTTGGAGATGAATGTAACAAAGACAGATGATATAAAGAAGCAGATAGATATTGTGCAGATTTCATTAAATAGTGTGAATAGTTGTTTAAATAATATGCAATTTGATTCCAGTATTTCTCGTACTTATGCCAGAGATTCATTGAACAAAATAGAAGAGGTAGGAGAAAAATTAGTTGGTCACGTTGACACAACTAAAACTCTTCTTAATGGATTAGTAGGAAAATTTGAAAAAGTTTAGTTGATAAAAGCAGAAAAGCCAGTTCCAAATTCCTTTTTGGTGAAAAGGAATATAAAGATTGAAAATCAAATCAGAAATATTCATAAGTTTCCTACTTTATTCCCCAAAGAAACTGTTTCTTCATCAGATGCTGATAAATCAGAACATATTAGCATTGCTTCTCTATTTCAAGAAGCAGAGGTTGAAGCAGAAGCCAGAGAAACAGAAAAGAAACCTCAAGAGACACAAATCTTTCCCATCTATGAGCCCCTAGAACATAGATTTTCTAGGTATGTTGCTCCTGATCTTGAAGGGAAAGGAAAATTGCATGAAGCACACATCTTCTTCCCTAACTCTCATAGGGAATGGAATATAAATAATATGAGCATTGGTCAGATCCGGCAAATGATATACATAATGTACACAGAATATAAGCTCATGTGTCTGAGAGGAAAATCTGAAATAGATGCTTCCAAGACAATTATTCAATGTTTTACAGGTACACTTCTCAGATGGTGGGAGACTGAATCTTCCCCCAAACTCATTGAAACAATGGAGGCAGAAGTTCTTAAAGATGAGAAAGGTGATATTATACATAATCCAGATGGCATAGTGATCAGTAATATGATTGGCGCTCTGACATCAATGATTCAAGAGCATTGGTGTGGAAGTGAAACAGAGATTGCCAACAAACATGAAGTCATACTCATGAACCTCAAATGCCATAAAATGTTGTAGTATGATGACTTCCATCGTGATTGGATGCAAATAATTTATGAGGTAAAGGACTCAAAGAACCTGTTGTGGAAACAGGTATATCTTGCTGCTCTACCTGCAAAATTCGTCGATTATATCAGATTGCAGGAAATTTTTCAGTTGCCATTTGAATCCTACACATGGGGTGAAATTTACTCACATATTACAAAGACACTGGTGAGTCTTTGTACGAGCTCAAAGGTGAATAAATATTTAGAAAAATTATCCAAGTTGCCAAATAGAAAGTCCCTCTGCAGGAGATATGGACTTGCAGTAGATGATCCTTTGGTCAAGAAAAGGAAGACTAAGAAAAGAGCTAAAAGAGAATTCAGGGAGATCTTCTACAAAAACAAGAAAAATTATCCAAGGGATAGAAGAAAAAAATATCCCACAAGAGATAGAAGTCAGAAGCATAGAAAGAAGGGATATTATAGGTATGTGCCAAATACTCATTATTACAACCCCTCTGACATCCATCTGCACTCAGCTAAGCAAGAAAATGGAACAAAATCACTTGCTAGTTATGTGGGCAGAATGGGCATACTACCTCAAGGTGCCCGCAAGGGGAGGAATCAAATCTTAACAGAGGGAAGAAGACTGTTGTCTATGCTCAAAAAGCCAAACAAGTCAAAAAAGAGCATAGAGGCCCTATTGTTTGCCTTAAATGTGGATCTGCGACTCATGTCACTGAAAGGTGCCCCAATTTCACAATCAGAGATACAACACAACAACACCAGCTTGAAGAAACTTCTCTTGATTCTTTTAGCTCTACAGAAGAAGAATTTCAAGCAAACATGGGCCAATACTCCGAATCAGGTTCATCAGAATGCTCATGTTCTGATTCTGATGAATGTGCTTGCCATGCCATGTATGAAGATGATTCTGATGATTTTAGCAGCTCGAGTGAAGAAGAAAAACAAAAGCATCCTAAAGAAAAGGTGCTAATGGCATCCACTGATGAAGAAGAAGAATTAAAAATTCTGTCTCAAATCAGAGCGATGGAGGATGGCGATATGAAGAACGGACTGATAGAAGTTTTCACAGACCAATTGAAAACTAAAGCTTCTAAGGAATCAGAGAAGAAACCGTTGTTTGTTGATGCATCCTATGAGCGCAATACGAAATGTTTTCAAATGCATCACCAAAAACTAGGGAGAGTAAGGTCACCTACTCTTGGTGAAGTAAGTGGAGAAATCCACCACATCAAATCTGAGATCTCTACAATCAAAGCTCATATTGTAGAACTGCAGAAAGGAAAACAAATTATGACTAGCCAGAAACATGAAGAAGAAGAAGAAGATGAGGATGATTCTTGGAACCCAGCTGCACATGCACAAGAGGTCCAAATTGCTGAAGGTATGCAAGATCCAAATTTTGGATTTAAGGACATGAGATTATTTACTATTACCTATTAGCAGCATCATGTTAAGGTAAATATCTGTATTCAAGATTTTTTTTTTCAAATGACCGCATTATTAGACTCAGGTGCAGATATTAATATCCTTAATATGAAAAACATTACAACCATATACTAGGTCTCTGCTCAAAGAAAGGTTGTGGGTCTTGAAAATAAGAGGCTTCAGTATGAAGTTCCAAAAGCTTCATTGTGTTTTGATTCACATTGTGTATATATGAAGTTTGCTGTTGCAGATATTCCTGTTGATTGTATTCTAGGAAATATATTTCTTGCTGCAGTTGAACCACATGGTTCAGCTAGGTTGAAAGGAGGAAGATCTGGTTACTTTATCTCCGTCCCCACATCAAAAGGCAAAAATAAGAAGATTATACTGCCTTATGTTTCCAGTCCAAGAGTATCTACTATGGTACAGGCAATGCAGAAGTTAGATAAGGTAGAATCCTTACTAACAGACCTCAAAGATCTCAAAAGTAAACTAAGGATTGAAGAACAGCTAAAGCTGCCTCAGGTAAAAAGAAGAATTCAAGATTTGAAGCAACAACTAGAAGAAAAATGGTGTGCAGAAGAGTCGAATGCCTTTTGGCATCGAAAACAACATACTATCAGGCTGCCATATAAAGAAGGATTTGCAGGAAAACCCTGCAAGAGTAGAGCAATCCCTATGAGCAAAGAATATAGGGATCTCTGCCAGAAAGAGATCCAGCAACTGCTTGACAGGAGACTAATAAGAGAATCAAATAGCCCATGGAATTGTTATGGATTTTATGTAAACAAAAGGGCAGAGCAGATCAGAGGTATCCCAAGGCTTGTCATCAATTATAAACCTTTGAATTCAGTTCTTGCAGATGACACCTATCCAATTCCACACAAAGGAGATTTGATCAGAAGAATTGCAGGTGCAAAAATATTTTCAAAGTTTGATTTAAAAGCAGGATTTTGGCAGGTGGCTATAGAAGAATCAGATAAGTTTAAGACTTCCTTCAGCATTCCTGCAGGACACTATGAATGGAATGTCATGCCATTTGGGCTCAAAAATGCCCCCTCAAAATTCCAGAAGGTGATGGATGACATTTTCAAGCCTTATTTTGACTGGTTGATTGTATATATCGATGATGTTTTGATTTTTTCTAAGAGTATAGATGAACACTTTAAGCATGTAAATATTTTCTTAAAGTTAGTTCAGAAGAATGGGCTAGTTCTAAGCAAAAAGAAAATAGAATTTTTTCAGACTTCTATAAAATTTTTGGGTCATACAATCTGCAATGGGCAGATTTCTTTCCAGCAGCATGCCATTGACTTCGCTGACAAATTTCCAGATGTGCTTAAGGATAAGACACAATTGCAAAGGTTTTTAGGTTGCCTTAATTATGTTAGCAACTTTTATCAAGATTGTGCCAACGATAGAAAAATCCTTAACAAAAGGTTAGGGAAAAATCCTCCTAACTGGTCAGACCTCCACACCAAAGCTGTTCAGGAAATCAAGGCTAAAGTAAAATATTTACCCATTTTATATGTTGCAGATGATCAAGCCTTTATGATTGTTGAATCTGATGCAAGTAATGTTGGATGGGGAGGAGTTTTGAAGCAAAGAATTGGTAAAGAAGAGCAGGTAGTTCAATTTGCCTCTGGAGTCTGGAACCCTGCAGAATAAAATTACTCTGTTATTGAAAGAGAAATCAAGGCTGCATGGAATTGTATAAGCAAGTTTGAGGTTTATCTGATAAATAAACCTTTTCTCCTCAGAGCTGATGAATCAGCCATGCAAAAGGTATTGACAAAAAATATTAAGAAGGCCGGAGAAGCGAAATTTGCAAGGTGGCAGGCCCTGTTTGCCAATTTTGACTTCTCTGTTAAACATATTAAAGGAAAAGATAACAACCTTCCTGATTTTTTAAGCAGAGAATATATTGAGCAGAAAGAGGCACAAGTTTTGGTTATTGTTACTGAATGGGAACAGGAACACAAGAGGGAGACAATGAGGATCATACCAATTTTCACGACATCACTACTATTTGGCAGTATGGGGGAAAGGATACAGGAATCTATGAGAAACATGTCTGCATATATCGTACCCGTGACTTATGGAATGAACCTGGTCATCTAAAGACACACATGGCAGCAAGATGGCCCAGAAATGATCCCATGATTATGTTTCTTGACACTGTCTTTGATTTTGCAGATTATAAAATATTATGGTGGCAATTTCTTAATTTTGATGACCAAATAGAAACTCACTATACCAGGCTCAAATTTAGCACAGTCGGGCATTTTTAATCAAGGATATCAACAAAATCAATGGCTCAGAGAATGGTGGAAGGATTACGAGGTCAATAAAACTGCTATGGACCCAGTAGAACATGAGAAATATTGCAGGAATATAGGCAAGCCCTGTATCATGGATTGCAATACGGCATGCAATCATCCAGTATATCACACTGTTAAGCAGATGACTGACAATGAGTGGACAACATACAAAGATGCTCCTTACAATAATTCCCTTGAATAATATATGCGAGAGCACATGGAGTGGCTGGTCCTCACCAAAGTTCGGCATCAAACCGTTCTAGGAAGGCCCCTCATCGTCCGGAGAATCTACACCAAAGCCTGGGATATCATGCCACACAAACTAGACAGATTCCCAGGACTCACAATATTTTAATATGTACCAGTCACAAGGGCTGAATTGTGGCCAGTTTTTCCGTGGATTTTTCTGTTTAAAAATATCCACAGTGTAATGTAATCTTTTCTCGTGGGCTTTAGTACAAAAGCATCCACTATGTTTTAGTCATGTCTGAATAACTTTTAGTACAAAGGATCTACTTTACAGGCTATATCGAACGCGTTACCCGGAAGCAATTATTCAATCCATATTATGGATCCGAATTTTGTGCGGACGTCGCTCCGATAAAACTGAAAAGAAATGATTCCTTTCCTTTAAGTATTTTCTCTGATCGGACCAAGGACGATGTTTGTCCCCCCTTTTCTCCTATATAAAGAAGGGTAAGGCTCATTCTTGGGGCATCAAAGTTTAGGGAGTTTAGAGTCTTGAGTGTTTTGAGTCGAGTATTTTCCTGCTCTGCATCTACGAACCTGTGTGTCTGATCTGCTTGCATCACAAAATTACTCAAGTCCATAGGTGATTTGGAAGCTTGCGCATCAATATGCTCGGTACTGGTGAGAACCTAAAGTGGCTGAACCATTAGAGTCTTTGAGTCTGTATATTTTCTCCTGAAAACTTCTGAAGCAGAGTCTAGTCGCAAGCTCGTGACAGGAGCTTATACTTGTCAATTCTTACCATTGTCACCATCTGGCAGTTAAAATGCGTATCCACCATCTATGCGCGCTACTACATAATAATCAAATGACAACTAGAACTCAAACATAGAGACCTATCATTACTAATATCTTCATATTTAATATAAATAACATTTTACAATTTTTCTTTTATCTTTTTTAAAACGTGGCCAGAATTTTGTAAAAATATTAAGCAAACACATTCTCAAAAGGCAAAGGAATAGTTTTACAATGTTGCTTCAATGATGTCTATAATTTCATTATTATAAACACCTATTATTTAAAATTTATCATGGAAAATGGTTTGGTTTATGATATATATCATTTATATTTATTGTGAAAAAAACAATCAAGATAATTTCATTTTTATAAACACCTATTATTTAAAATTTATCATGGAAAAATAGTTTATCATATATAATTTATATTTATTGTGAAAAAACAAATCAAGATTATAACTTTTAGATCCACTTCACCCAAATAAAAGAAATTAGTTTTTAATGTTTTTAATTTTTCACAAAATGTAATTAGTGTGAGTGATTTAATATTATTACTCCAGAAAATATATTGGAGGTTGTCTAATATTGTTACATTGGAGGTTGTTTGGATGGTATAATTTCTTAATGTATTTATTTGTTTAATCTTTGCAAAGAATAATTGATAAAATCTAGGGTTAAATTTATTAATAATGATCAAATCCCCAATGTTTTGTTAGTTTTAAATTTTTTAATACCATTAGGAATTCTCTTAGATATGTTATAGACTCGGTAAACCATAAAGACATGAAAAGGGTCTACTCAATCCCTTGCTCTTGTGAGATTCCCTACATTGGGGAAATAGGTCACTCTATTAACCAAAAAATCAAAAGCATGCAAGAGACATTAACAATCAAAACATGCAACATGCCTTGATCACTTCAATGATAGGAAGCTAAGAAAGGCCATTGAGATAGAGAAGCACACAATAATCTTAATAGGGATGCGATGACGAGTGGGAGTTGGATCTCTTGGGAGTTGGATCTCTGACCTCTTTTCATTGATTTTATTTTTATTCATTGCATTTATTTAATATTTTTTATTTATTATATTTTTATTCACTTATTTATTTATTCTTTATTTTATTTTTATCTTCATTTAGTTATTTAATTTTTTAAGTATTCTATGTTATTTTATTATAATAATAACTAGTTGTTGAATAATATTAATCTTATTTTTGAACTAATTGCTCAAAAGTATTATACTTATTATTAAATCTCCTTTATATAAACATAACTAATTTCCTACAGGCTAATTCTTAATAGCTAATTCATAACGACTAATTCCCAATGGCTAATTCTGGAACCAAATGCATCTCTGCTATTTAAACATTTGGAGAGATTGATTTTTCACCTTTGTCCTGGCGATAAACCAGATTAGATGTTTCGAAAAGTCGACTAAATATTAATAATTTGATCAATCCCAAAAAACAATCTTATGATCATTATGGATCAAAAAGGTCTAAGATCTAACAGTTGATAAAGTTGAGAATCATATATACGTAAAAAAAACATACGCAAAGAAAATAAATATATGATTGAGGTTCAGAATTCGGATATTCCACAGTCTTAATATTATGTTGTCTACGTTCCAATTTCTTCACCTTCCAGGGGGAGATATTTAAGCAAAATTTAGGAGTGGCTATGGGATCACCTCTTTCTCCTATTGTAGCCAATCTCTTCATAGAAAAATTTGAAAAGAAGGCTCTTGATACCTACCCATTAAAACCTAAGTTTTGGATCAGGTTTGTGGACGACACTAGTGTAGATTGGCCTCATGGGGATGAGAAGCTTAAGAACTTTTTAAACCATCTCAATAGCATGTCAGATGACATCAAGTTTACAATGGAGGTTTAAGAGAATAATTGCATCCCATTCCTTGATATCCTCCTCATAAGAAACAAGGATGGTTCCCTAGGACACAAAGTCTTTAGAAAGAAGGTGCATACAGATAACTACCTTTATGTTGATTCTCATCACCGTCCAACTCAAAAGATGGGTGTCCTTTAAACCCTCTTTACTAGAGCATGTAGGATATCAGATGAGATCCACACTGAATAAGAGATTACTTACCTAAGAAAAATATTTACTAGCTTAGGATACAATAATAAATACATCTACAAAGCCATATGAAAAGCCCAATCCGGAAACAAAAAAGATAAAACTAATAACCCTCAAACTGCTAATGCCTACCTTCCATATATTTGGGGAGTCACTGACAAGCTAGATAAAGTTCTCATGAAGAATATATCGAAACTTCATTCAAACCCATGACGACCATTAAAAAAGAATAAAATCAGTCAAAGACAACTCGTAACACCTCCAGCAGAAAGGTGTGTATATGATCAATTGCTCTTGCGGGGAACACTATATTAGGGAAACAGGTAGGTCGATCAAGATAAGGCTCAAAGAGCATGGTGCATATATCCGTAATGAGAGAACTCATTCTTCAACTTTTGTTGAGAATGCAGATAAGACAAACCACCACATCTGCCTCGAAGACACAAAAGTCATTACCAACGAGAAACATCAATTTAAGCGTAAAATACGAGAGGCACTTGAAATCATCAAACATCCACATAACCTCAATAAGGACGGAGGCTTGGAAGTTAGCAGAAATTGGATTTTCCTTCTCACCCCCATTGAATAGGAAGCTCCCTCATTCACATTAACCTTACCATTTTTCATCATACCCATCCTCTTCACCCTTAACCTCAGTTTCAATCCCCTCTCTTCTTAAGTTCTCTTTCACCTTCTCATACCCCCCTCCTTGGAATTTTAATTGAACCTCCCTTCTTTCACCCTATCGTAGGAGAAACCTGTTTCCCCTCTCATAACCTTAATAAAATATAGTATCTAACATTAAATAAGGATATATTTCATTTATAATATAACAACAATATTAAGTATAATTAAAACTCTATGTAGAACACATTAGCAATAAGCCAATTGCATAAAAATAAAGAAGAAATATATTAGTATAATAATATATTAACACTTCTCTACAATCATAACATTAAAATTATAAATTTTTTAGAATAAAATAATTTAAAACAAAAAACACAATTTATAACCAAATCTTACTTCAATAAATCAATTTTTTTTTTTTGATACAGTGGAATCTGCAACAGGGGTAGCCTCGCGACTCGTGTTACACGAGGTCGATTCTAACCGCTACCTCTATAACCACTAGGAGCATGCGCCGACCCCTCTCCACAGCTCCGGGTTAGTCTGGGGGATTTGAACTCGTGACCTTCAGTATGGAGCTCGCCTTTCTAGCGAACTTCACCGCATTGTGATTACCAGCTCGTCTACCCCCATGGGGCATAAATCAACTTTATTTTAAACAATATTAGGATTCATTTTAATAAATACCTTAGGGACAAGTCAATAACATAAACAGAAATAAATCAAAAACATATAGGCATTATAGCAATACTTTAACACTTTGCCTATATTTAAATAACCATTAAAATTTAATTAGAATATAATTTTAATTTCAATAAATTAACTTTGTATTAAGCATATGGATTGACTTTATTTTAACACTTTACCTATAATTAAATTAGCTATTGAAATTTAATTAGAATATAATTAATTACAATAAAGTAACTTTATATTTTAACACTTTACATATAATTAAACAAACTTATGAAATTTAATTAGAACATAAATTGCAATAAATTGACTTTATATTAAACAATATTACTTCAATAAGTTGACTTTATATTAAACTATATTAGGGCTTATTAATAAATTACCTTAGGCACAAGCCAATAACATAAACGAAAATAAATATAAAACCTATAGGCATTATAGTAATAATTTAACACTTTTCCCATAATTAAATAAACTATTGTAATTTAATTAGAATATAATTAAAATGAAAATTAAAGAAACTAATCTTATTTGAAAAGCATAAAGGTAGGAATATAAATAAACAAGATTATTTTTTTCGGAAGAAAAATCGTAATTTATTAATGAAAACAAAATTACATGTTGCAGATGAGAGACACATTCATCAACAAGTCAAATACTGCTGATCCAATGTTCATAGAAAGCAAAAAAAAAATTGTACAAATGGGGAGAAAGGTCATGCTTTTCTCACTTTTTTCTTCTCAACCTTGCGCCACTGCCCTTGAGTTGGTATTGAAGATACGAGTGAAATCAAAGTGTCAGCCTCAGGTTGAGGGTTGTCCTTATCAGAATCAGAATTGTGTGATGTATGTAGTCTCTTTGATCCACTAGTATCCATTATATCGGGTATCTTTGCCAGTTGTGAGTCCATCGGATCTTGTGGATTTGTTACATGTACTTTTGGTTCTTTGTCCATCTGATTTTTCTCATTGTATATGGGATATTCCACATCAGCTTCCTCCTCCTCATCTAACAATGGTGGGGGAAATTTCCATCCCTTGAATTGCTTCCCTAGTTTTTTCTTTCTTCGGGTATCTTTTTTGGCTTCAGGGCACGTATTTTGTAGGTGTCCTATTTGCCAGCAAATTCTACATCTAAATGTTGTATTTTCATAATCTAGCATCTATGTCTAGCACCTCTGTTTGTGTTTAAATTGTATGCGGTCTGGCAGGCCTTTGCTGAGATCTAATTCCACACAAATTCGTGCAAAAGTGAAAATCCTTTCCTCAAGTCTTTGTGAGTCCGTTTTAATGTATCTCCCAATGGTGTTGCTAATACCTGCAAGGACTTGTTGGTTCCAAAGATGCAATGGGAGATTGTGTAAATAGACCCATACATGCATCTTGGATACAACCATAGTATTTGCATCAAATTCTGGAAACCATGGTGTGATGAAGAGGCCCATGGATCCCCAAAACCATGGTCCTTCCTAAAATATAATGTCTCTGGCCTCTATTGAAGGGAAATTTACAATGAAGAAACCCTTGGAACAGAGATGAATTTCATAGTCAGTAGTCCAATTTGTGAAAATCCATTGGAAGAGCTCGATAGGTTTTGGCCAAAAATAGTTGAATCTACAGATAATAGCTTATTTTTCAAAAGTATTACAATGTTCGTCTGTTTCTAGTATATCTATGTTAAATTCTGGGGTATAATTCAATTGCTCCACAATATATGGGCTAATTTCAGTTCCAACTTGCTTTGGTGTCGCTGTAGTAGTATTTTTCCCTTAGAGGATGTTTTTGAAAGAAAGCCCTGCATTTTTGTGCCTCTGTTGTGTTTCTATATTTTTTGTTGAACTGGTCTCTATGCCACCTCCTGTTTGTTTTGTTTTACTGTAGTTTGTTGTTGCTCCACCTCTCAGCCTCATATTGAGTGTTATTGTAGACACAGATATAATATTGCAGTCCATGATAAGTCTGGTATCCTGGAGAGCTCTACCCCCATATATTAGATGTTGAGATCCGACAGGATATCCAATATGGTGGAAAATGTGATTCTTCAAATGTAAAACAAAGTCTGTTGCAAGAACCCAAACCAAGATATATATCTTCAAAGGGGTTTTAATAAAAATTTGATATCACTGAAAGTTTACCAGGGGTTATACTTCCAACTAGTGGTTTCTAGGCCATGTAGGGTCAGATGCGGCACCTTGCAATGTGATCTCTATGAACTCCTTCAGGTATGTATTGTCTAATTTCTAGTAGCCAGGCTCATTTTTATGATTAGTAGACCACATAAATGGAGATAGCCCAAATGATGCAGTATTCCATAGAGAATGTAGGAGGGTATAGATTTGTGTCTCCGTAGAGAGTCCATAAATCGGGACTCGTCGATGCACGTCCATGCACTTGTTCATGAATCGCTGGACTGTTGAGTAATGTTGGTGGCTGATCATTGCAGAGGGTTCAAGGAAATAATCGTTAGATGGTCCATCCTCCACCATGGTGCCTCGTGCCCAGTGACCCATCTGCCAAGATGCTCCCTCAGTTGCTCTGCATCCCATAGCATAACTATCAGTCAGTAGCAGGCCAAGATGGCTTCGATTTTTCAATCCGACTGCAATCAAATGTTTTGTGCCCGGATGGAAACACAATCCCCACAGACCAAACAACCTTCCAGTACATCTGTAGTAGCCATTTCGTCCAGAAGGGTTCGCCATCTATGGGCTCAGTGAAATAATAGAAGTATATGTGGAAAATCGGCACTGTGTTCCCACCGAGTCAGTTCCTTCATTAAGCCCCTTCCACGAAATAATAACCATCATCGACTCGGAGGATCTGCAGCCCTGCAACACAACAATCTGTCCAAGGAATAGTATATGAATGCTGCGCCCAAAATCCCATTGTCACTCAGAGAAACCCTAGCTTTGCATTCCATTTTTGTCTTTCTTGGAGTCTCATTTTTGTGAGCTTTCTGTGCGGCAGTGAGGAGATTGGGCAAGCGCTCAAACTCAGCAACCTCCACCTAAGGTGGCCATATCTAAGGATTCTTGTAGCAGAGAAAGACGTGCCTTGCATAGATTTGGATGGATCCCACAAGCGGCTTCGTGTACATCTCTGGTCGAGCGAAGCCGTGCTCGACATTGCTGTTGTGGCCACTCGTGACACCAAGCAACAAAACATCGTTCTACAAGCTGCCTGAGGCATGCCTGATCTGCTGCGTGGCTTCCAGTAATGATATGTCCTGTTCAACCCCCCCGGGATTCGAACTGTTGTTGTTGTTGAAAGCACTCGAAACGTTCCACCCGCTCGTCATTTTTCTAGTCTCCATATAAAGCATAATAATGATTTAAATAAACAAGATTATTATAACCATTATGGATATACTAATAGAAATATGTTAACAATTATACTAGTAAATCATTATTACAACAAAGCAAATAATAGAGAAATTTATAAAATATTTTATGAAGATAATAATAGATAATTAAAATAAAATTAACAATATTGGAATGGTCAGTTTTACTTTACAACTCCTTGATTATATTTATAGCTCACATTTCTCTTCTTTGTAAATCAGTTCTGATGATGAGTCTTGTTCTAGACTGGAAACTTAGACATCATAAAATGAAAACTGTGAAATATCCAAATTCTAAATCTCAAAAACCACACCACAAAAATCTACAAACCATAAAAAATATGATGGTTAGATTTTAAATTATAAACAAGTCATGCCATACTAACTTTCACTAAATTGATATTAGATACCTATACTTACTTATATAATAATTATTATTATTAATATTAACATAAATCCCCACCATAAAACTAATAATCACCACTCGAAATAATAATAATTATTAATATAATTAATTTATATCTATTAAGTTAATTAAATATTATTTTGAACGGAAACAATTATATTATTTTTTTCCTTAATATGTTTTTCCTTAATTTACATATTAAGGAATATATATATGACTAATATGCCGGTATTTCTCATAATGCTGTGAAAATAATAATAAATTAAATATATATATATATATATAAATATAAATATAAATATAAATATAAAGCTACTACTAATATTGGGCACAGGTATTTCTCCATGATGTTGTGGTCTTCAATTAATCTCCCACTCCGAGTAAGTCTTCCACCCGAATTTCGCTTTTGTTGACTCGTGGGCGTTTATGCTTTGGCCGATTCATTATTTTTCTGATTTTTTTCCGCTTTGGATTATTATTCTTTGGTCTGAATCAAATTAAATAGGTCACTTTCAGTCATCTCATAAGGTCACTGCCGGTCATTTCATAAGGTGGAATTCATTGAATGAATCTAGATTCTGGTCGGTTAAAAGAACTTGCCAACAAGTTCTATCAACCACTCGAAAGCTAAGACCCCAAAAGCACATAATATCAATATGTTTTATTCCATTCCTATATATTTTGATAAACAATTTTTATATTTTTGTAAAATATATAATAATTTTAAAAATAGCATGTAAGTATGTAATTTAAATAGTTTAGATTAGAAATTATGTTTTAGGAAAAACCGGAAAAGTTGTATCAAAAACTATAATATATATGTGCTAATGTTAAATTAATAATAAGTGATAAGGCAAATCAAATCATATAATTTTGTTTTGACAAGAACTAATAAATTGAGATGTGAAATAAATAAATTAATTGCTTGTTCAAACACAAAGATTTGTCAAAATTTTGGTGAATAGTAATCACTAGTAAGTCTACACACTTATAATATTACTCCAACAAAAATGCTAACTAAAACATAAAATAGTAGTGGAAAGTAACTCTAAGTATATTTATACATCTTATTTTTATCTATTTTATTGCAAAAAATTGAATTACAATGAGAAGTAACTCATCATAAATATGTTATTTACTTTAGTACAAACTTTTTCCAAAAAAATTATATTTAGATAGTTTTTCTTAAATAAAAATTTAAGAAATATAAAATATCATGCATACATATTGTAACTATATCTATAAATTATAGCATAAAATACGTGAAGATATTTTTTATATAAAATTATATTATAAAAAAAATAAAAATAAAATCTTCAAATTATTATCCAATTAAAATAAAAAGAAAATTATTTTAGAAATATTTTAAAAAATATATTTATTTTTTAAAATTAAACTTTATAACTCTTATTTGCATCATTGAAATAACTAACTCTAGTCAACCAACTAATTAGAATTCTCTCTCACAAAAGCTAATAACATAACCATTTTACATTTTAAATTCATACAAAACTACAAGCACTCACATTACAGCATGCCAATATCTACCAAAAATAGATTTGGGAAGAAAAACACTAATTGCATTCCAAAATCTCATCACAAAACATTATTATCTACCTAAAATAGATTTGGAAAAATAGATTAACCAAATTCCATTCCAAAAAATCCTCCTACATTAGCGGCAAGTACCAAAGAACTTGTTGCAAATTCCCATAGTGGGACATATCTTGATTCCCGCAGTGGGACATATCTGGCTTCTTTGAAGTATTTCTTCCACTGAAGCCAGGGAGGAGCATGACAACTCGTGAAAGAGCGTTCTTCCAGAGCCAGTCTCCAGGTCGAGCTCCTCACCTGTGAGCTGCCCAGTCTATTAATAAAGCTGATTAGGTTGATTCTTTAGTTTTTAACATAGTATCAAAGCTCTAGGGCTGGTGAGTCAAAGCCAGTATGCTTTGATAATTGAGTGAGTGTCTAGGTGATGGGAGAGAGGCCCCTAGTGGCTGGCGCGAAGAAAGCCTCGTATGGTGAGGAGGCGGAGCAGCACGTAATTTTTTAATTTTATTCACACGCACCATTGCTCTTTCTGAAGGAAAAAGAGCTTTGATCATCGCGGATTCCAGAGGGAAAAACTTGATGATTTCTCATTTCCTTGCAACAATTTTCATCATCGCCCCTGAAAATCACGGATCCGAGAGGAGAAATTGCATCTGCCTGTGAAGACAAGATCGAGCAAAGTTGACCACGTGTTTTGATGTTGCACTAATCCAAATTGGATCCTAGAACACTCTCTAAGTTTTCATGAACTCCTCAAAAATTATGCCAAAGGTTACAAATATTGTGAAGATCAAGCTTATTGGAGGTATCCTCATAATAGTTGCAATTTGTGATAAGCGCGGAGCGCTGACGACCATCGGTCAAGCGCGCAGACTGACGACCCATGGTAATGCATGCTATCACAAATTAGCAAATTCAGAGGCCATTTCAAGAAACAGGGGACATTTCCAATATGCCATTAGCGACAAGTTGCTAATCGCATATCGCAGGGGAAACCCCTCAAAGAAGGAAAGGCCGCAAGCACCCGGACCTGAAATATTATAAAGTGCAACGGATAACGTTCTGATTCCATCAAAAGTGGGATTCCACAAAACAGATAGGATATCGAAAGGGCTTCGAGTGGTAAGAAGTTTCAACCGAGTCCCTCCCGATACCATACAATGGTTGCCATGCATCCGGTGGAAGACAAAGAAAACCGCTCACATCAGATGAGTAAACATCATGGTACTTATGCGCCCGATATGGACGATGACCGTAGGAATTGGAGGCTCCAAATTGATGGCAGAGATGCAATCCGATGGATGACCGGATTTGACAAGGTTAACAGGCAGAATTGTACAGGATTTGAAGTCCGAGAAGGACAATGCGTTGGCAAAAAGTTGTATGTCACAGACATTCTTGGAGTAACGAGAAAAACGACCATTTCAAATATGTCCAAGAGAAATGACACTCATCTGTTATGAAATAGGTGGCCACCTCCCTGTGAGGCGTTATACAGTGACTGATCATGCAAGACAGAGGGATTCAAACGGACAAAGGCAGGGGAACCGGAAAGCCGGGAAGCGGAAATGAATAGTCAAGAAGCAGATTGGATTTAAAGCCACAAACTAGGAGAGAGAGCAATAAGTAGTAAGCAGTAGGCAATATGCCGAATGTAGAGAGAAGAAGTCGAGCTGACCTGCAGAAGCAAAGGCAACATCAAGCCAGAGTTGGGACAAAGACAGAGAGAGCCAGAGAGTTTGTGTGCTCCAGAGAAGACTTGAGAGGTTCAAGAAAACTCCTTTGTATATGCCTGTCATGTATTGAGTCTCAGATTGGGCTCATACTATTATAATCAACAGAGACCGAGAGTCAGTGAGGAGAGTCTATGTATTCCAGAGACTTGGGGAATCCAAGTGCAGTCTTACTGATTTATACCTGTTGAGTGAGACCCAAATTGAGCTCACTATTGTAAAAAATCTGCTTTGAAAACCTAATAGAGAGGCCACCACTGAAGGCTGGACCAGGAGACGTAGCCCAAAGTTATTGGGTGAACTCCTTATTAAACTTGTTCTGTTTATATGTGTTGTCTGTTATGTTTTATTTTACTTCTTCATTGCATGTGTATTTCGCAATCTTATCGATCCGTTGCACAAAATAACATAGGCACACCCATGCACATGAGTCTGTAATACCTTATTGTTTGTCTTAGATCAATTACAGATCACGTGCCAAGGTGAAAGTTGTTGGTAAATTCATCTGTGAGGTGGAGCTGCGAGGTGTGAGGTGGAGCTGCGAGGTGTGAGCTGCACGCTAACAGAGGTCGCGCCGAGGAGCTCATCGTGGGTGGACTACTGGGAGGTCGAGCGGTAATAGAGTCATGCGAAGGAGCCCACCGATATCATCATTTAGCATGGTGAGAGTGGAACCAAGATCAAACAAACTCTTCTCTCAAATGTTGGAAGTTGGCGATGTGTTCGTGGTTTTGGAGGGTGCCTTACACTTCGCTCAAAACGTGTGAGACATGGATGCAGTTGCTATCAACGTGCTTAGCAACAAAAATCCATGGTTTCTATACCTACCCTTTGCCACTTTTGCTTCCACTGTGGGCATTCCCCAAGATATTCTGGCCAAGTCATTTTCCATCACTAATGCGCAAGTAGACCGAATTAAGAAGAGCCTTGGAGGAGGTTGAACCTGAGACCAACAGAAGGAGGCTGTAATGGGTGGAGTGTTGTTGTTGCGTGGGTAGGCACAGTAAAAGTGTGGAGTAGCCTGTATGACTAGTAGTTGCGTGGTTGGATTGCCGCTCAGCTCAGCCGATCGAGCAGCCTTTGAGGGCGTTCATGCGGTGGTGGTCGTGTAGGAATAATGTGATGCGTTATACCCTCACAGTTTCAGCGGTGTTGGGAGGCCGAAAGCAGGACTAAGGCCTTATTATTATTTTTAAAATTTTGGGGTTATGATATATATATATATTTTAATTCGTGGTTGCATGTCCTTTGTATATGAAATAAGGGAGTCAATTTTTTAAAAATAAATAGTGGTTTCCATTTAAAAAAAAAATAGAAGAATTTTTTTTGCATCTAATTGGAGAATTTATTTATTATTAAAGAGAGAGAACCTATTTTTTTTAGATTGCTCTTCAGATCTGGAGATAAATCCGTCTTTTAAATCGATGGAGGTCATCTTTTTTAGGGAGCTCTGTCAAGATGAGCAATCAGTTGGGAGAGGCTTATCTAAACCAGAGAAATAAGCTCAACGATTCCAATTACTCCAAATGGAAATTTAAGTTGCAAGCCCTGTTGGAGAGGAAAAACGCATGGGCGATTGCAATTGGTGATGAGTTGAAGCTGACCCTAGCTATAGGTGGAACAACACCAACAATCCAGGACTAGAAAAAGAAAGATAATAAGGCAAAGGTGTTGCTCAAATTTCTATAAAATATTGCATTATTCCTCATAGTCGAGAATGTAAATATGTAGCAGACATCTGGACAACTCTCAAAGACTTATACGAGATCGAGAACACAAATCGCCTACTATTTCTAAAGAGCAATATTCTATCCATTAAAATGGAGGAGAATAAATCAGTAGCAATGTTCATCTCTCATATCAAGGAGCTTAAGAATTAGCTGGGCGACGTTGGCAAAACAATATCAGACACTGATTTGGTCATGATTACAATGAATGGTATGATTGACGACTATTAGATGTTCATCATTAGGTTGAATGCGAGAGAAAGAACCCCCAAGTTTGAATAATTGAAAAGGATCCTAATGCAGGAGGATGAAAGGAAAATGACCTTCAAACCTCAGAGCTTAGATCTTGCCTTAATGGCAAAGAAGTCGTCCTTCAGAGGAAAGGTATATGCAGCACACAAAAGTGGAGGAACCCCACAAAGAAAGCCAACTCCATCTCAAGGTATGTATTCAAACAAAAGTGATTTAGGAACAAAATGTTTTTACTGTGGTAAAATTGGTCATATAGCTAAACAATTCTAGAAGAAGAAGTTTGATGAAGGTCCATAGAAACACAAGAAGCATGTAGGTCATTTTGCTGGTGAAGAACATAATCAAAATCTCACACTATTCATATCTAATTCTGCATTTTCTGCTAAGGATGATGAAGAAAAAACTTGGTTTGTGGACTTAGGAGCTTCCACCCACATGAGAGGAAACAGGCATTGGTTTGAAAATTTCAAAGAGACCAGCAGTGGAGAAAACATCTATCTTGGCGATGATAGAGGGTACAAAGTCAAAGGATGTGGTAATGTTCCTATTGTTTTTCCTGATGGAAATATTAGGCATGTTCAAAATGTAATGCATGTACCTGGAAAAAAAAAAAATTGATCTCTATTTTGATGATAACATATCAGAATATTAAGGTATATTTTTTTAAACCTTATTGTGTTGTTAAAGGTTTATTGGATTGTATGAAGCCAATTGCATCAGGTGTTCATGTGGTAGTTTTGTACAGGCTGAATGTGAGAAGTACGTCACACCAAGCATTGCCGTCATTGGCTATGACTACAGAAGATTTATGGCATCAAATTAGCCATATTAATTTCAATGACCCACAACTACTTCAGAAATGAGGTATGGTCAATAGTATCCCTATTTTAAAGAATGTTCATGTTGATTGTGAAGCATGTGCTCTTGTTAAGATGCACAGAGATGAGTTTCATGTAAATGTAGATAGAAATAAGAGAGATATACTAGAGTTAGTGTACACTGATTTATGTGGGCCAATGCAGACGAGGTCATTGGGAGGTGCCTATTATTTCTTATTGTTTGTTTATGATTGTATGAAATTCACTTGGGTATATTTTCTCAGAAAATATTCATACCTTTGAATACTTTAAAGAATTCAGAAGCATGATTGAGAAGAATACAAGAAAATTCTTCAAGATTCTTCACTCGGACGAAGGGGGAGAACACAAGAAGGCTAGTTTCATCAAATATTGTAAAGACCATGGGATACTGCAACAAATTACAATACCCCACACTCCTCAATAGAACGGGGTTGAATAGAGGAAAAATAGAACCCTTGTGGAGTGTGATCACAACATACTAAAACGTAAGAATATGTCTAATGGATTTTGGGTTGAAGCAATAAATACTAAAGTGTATTTGAGGAATAGGAGTCCAATAAAAAGTCTCGATTTTAAAACACCTTTCGAAAATTTACTAGGATTTAAGCCTGCAGTAAGTCATTTAATATTTTTTGGCTCCAAATATTTTTCTCATGTTCCAAAGGAGGATAGGAAGAAACTGGATTTAAAGGTCATTAAATGCATATTTGTTGGGTATTGTACAGAGTTTAAGGCTTCTAAATCATTTAATCTCTCTACTCATAAAGTCTTTGCAAGTAGAGATGTAGTATTTCATGAGAAGGTTAATGATGGAAACCATGAGAGCACCAATGAATAGTGGCACATGCCTTTGCTGATGGAAGAAGAGACTGGTGAAATAGGAGACAACCATGAGAAGCAACAACAACAAGAGAAGAAAAAGGAAGTGGATGGTATAGATGCAGTTTTCAAGCTAATTCCACTAAGGGCTGATCAGAATAGGTTTGAAGCCACTCCACCACTTCGGGGATCAGGTAGGCAAACTCGATTACCAGCAAGATATAGGGAGAATGATTTTATAACTCGTATGCTAACTATTGTTGAACCCTCTAGTTATAAAGAAGTTAGTCAGCATAGTGAATGGAGGGCAGCCAGGGAAGAGGAATATGAACGAATACCTAAAAACAAAACTGGGGATCTAGTTGAGTTACCTGAAGGCAAACAACCCATAGGTTGTAAATAGTCTATACAAGTCTAAATTTAAAGAATATGGCAGCATAGAAAAACATAAATCTAGGATGGTTGCAAAGGGGTACTCACCGAAAGAAGGTATTGACTATGAAGAAACTTTCACCAGTGTAGCTAAATTAAACACAATCAGAATGTTAATTTCTTTAGCTACCAAACATCATTGAAAGATACACTAGCTATATGTGAAATTTTCATTCTTACGGATAATTAAAAGAAGAAATGTAAAATTTGCGTTCTTATTTAGATGATCTTATCATTACAGGAGATGCTGATGAACTCATTAAAGAAATCAAAGAGAAGATGTTAGAAGTTTTTGAGATGAAAGACCTTGGAGAGCTACACTATTGTTTGGGTTTGGAAGCGTGGTGGGATTCTGGCCAGACTTTTCTATCACAGGGTAAGTATGTCCAGAGCTTACTGAAAATTTTTAGAATGGATCACTGCAAATTTGCAACAGTGCCTTTACAGTAGAATACCAAACTTCAGAATGGTGATGGTTCTAAGGAGGCAGATGCAACATTGTATATACAATTGGTTGGGAGTCTAATCTACTTGACTACAACTAGGCCAGATTTGGCTTATGCAGTCAATTTATTGAGCCAATTCATGTCAAATCCTCTTGAGATTCATTAGGTTGCAGTGAAAGGAATCTTAAGGTATCTAAAAGGAACCTTAGACTTTGGTATTATTTACACTGACTCATTTAATGTTAGATTGATAGGTTTTTTAGACTCTGGATGGGCGAGAAATCTAGATGATCGATGATCCATAACAAGTTATGCATTCATCATTGCGTCTGAGTTCATTTCATGGAACATCAAAAAGCAGAACAAAATATCCTTGTCTTCAGCAGAAGTTGTGTATCAAGCGATGTGTGCAGCAACTTGTGAAGTAGTTTGGTTGAGGAGTCTTCTCCATGGCACTAACAAAGAAAAAAATGTTGCAACAGTTATCAAATGTGACAACCGGAGCTCTATCGAACTTGAAAATAATGCAGTATTTTATAAAAACACAAAGCACACTGATACATAGTTTTGTTTTGTCAGGGAGAATGTTTAATCAAAATAAATTCAAATTGAATATTGTAATACATGTGACAATGTTGTTGATATTTCATTAATCCTCTCGATAGAATCAAGTTTGAATTGTTTAGGTAAATGTTAAGAATACTTGTGAACCCCTTTCTACATTAAGGGGGAGTGTTGCAGATAATGGAGAATATGTAAACTAGGAGAGAGTTGGTTCCTAGAGCCTTGAGTTAGGAATTAGTTCCTATTTCTTAGGAAGTTGTTCTAACTTCCCTAATTGTGTGAAAACTATATATATATTTTTATTGTAAGATGATTCATGAAATGATGTTCTTCCAGAGGCAGTCTCCAAGTAGAGCTCCTCACCTATGAGCTTTCCAGTTTATTAATAAAGTTGATTCTTCAACTTTTAGCACTTATTGTGTGGGAAGAGGGCAAGGCTACCCCCGCGGCCACTCCCACTATCCATTATTCAAAACGTTCAGTGGCTGGGAGAACATCCCATAAAGCACTGCAAGATTTTTCTCTAAAATATGACCCTCTTATGTCTCTCTGGCTAGGTTCCGGCCTCATCCTAGTTGTTTCTTCCGAAGATATGGCGAAAGAGTTTCTAAACACCCATGATCTATTTTTTTCCAGTAGAGCTCCCACCACCACCTCCTGGAGTTTTTCATATAATTTCTTGGACATCGCATTGGCTCTATATAGCCCTTCTTGGAGGCATTTGCATAAGGCCTGCATTTTACAGTTACTGAGCTTTAGACGCATAGAGTGCTTCCACTCCATAAAAGAAGAGGAAGTATCTGCTATGATTCACTCTATTATTAATTTAGATAGTCCCCTTAACATTTCTGAAATTGTTTCCACCTTTGCAAGTGATATAATCTGTAGGATAGCATTAGGCAGGAAGTATTTTTCCCAAGATCTAACTTGAAGCATCAATATTGGTTTATTGATCATGGAATCTTCTTGGTTATCATGTTATTTTAACATCGGGGTTACATATCATGATTGGCCTGGATGGATCTGCAAGGTCTCAACCATCGCCTGAAGGACTTACCTTAGAAACAAAATGAGTTGCTCGAGAAAATATTAGAGGAACATGTTTTGCAGAATAGCCACAAGGTCACCCTAGATCTTGTGGATGTTTTGCTTGAAACCTCTGATGATAAACATTTGGAGTTCGAAATCACGAGAGAGAATATAAAAGGCATCTTTTATGTATGTCACAAATGTTTAGTGTTGGGCACCAAATCTGCTTATCTTTTCCTTACCTTTTCACCCATCCTTTCATCATTTTTGCACCAATTGATATGCATTTATTGTGATAAACCCATGAGGTAACCCTTCCTTCTAATGTCTCTTGGAATATTTAATTGATGAAGTAAAGTCACGGGGGTTTTGCCTATGCAAACTACTAAAACTTGTTATTTCTGCAGATTCCAGTGAAGAGGTATCGCCTTCATAGCATGTAGAGGTAGTTCTGCGATACACAGCAGCTGCCCGACAACGCTGTGACAACATAACCAACTTGCAGCTCTTTTCAAACTTATTTTGGATCTTTTCTATTCTCACTCTCTTGGCAATTAGTTGTTGTTCTGAACTGTTGTATATTTTTGGAATTAGTTGCCAGGTTTTGGGGAATATGTTATTACCCATGTATTTGTATAAAATGGATTTTATTCATGTGTGAAGGGTTAGCAGTGCAGAGATATGTATTGTAACAACTCTTTTACATCTTAATAAAATACAAGAAGTTTTAATGTTTTTCCTTTAGCTGTGAATTAAATCAGCCCTAATTAGAGAGTTGGGTCCGCTCTTCTGATCAGGTGCTGCGTATTTATTTTATGTATGATGTTGTATTCGTTGTTTGTTTATTATTTATTGTTGTTACAAATCTCTACTCAGTACTGGGAATGTCTTTTAAGTTCTACAATTTATTTCTAATTGTTGTTATAACAATGCTTTGATTTCTTAGTTGCAAATCCTTGGTTGATTTAAGATTCTAACCTTGCCACTGCATATACCTTGCACATTACCTTGAAAATTGTACCCACTCGTATTGATGAATTAATGTGGAAAAGGGTTGAATAGGTTATTCACACTCGAACACCAACATTTTGGCGTCGTTTCCAGGGAAGGCTAATAAGGTGCAAGACATGATTTGTATTGACCAGAGGATCAATCTCTCATCTTAGGGAGGGAAGTGCTACCCTACTCTAAGTCCTGAGCCTAGTATTTTGATTTTGGTTTCTTTCGTTGTTTTTGGAATGAGTTGCTTGCTTCAATTAACTGTTCTAAATTTTTTTGAGTTGTTAAAACCCAATCTCTCGTCCTGGGGAGGGAACGCCTTGCTCCAGGTCCCGAGCCTTAGATTTCCTTGTATGTGTGTTCTTTTCTTGTTTGGTTTCTCGTCCTGGGTAGGGAATGATCTTTTGACACCTTGCTTCAAGTCTTGAACCCTAGATTTATTTTTAGTTGTTTTCTTTTCTTGTTTGCTAAAATTCGATCTCTCATCCTAGGGAGGGAATGGTCTTTTGACACCCTTCTCCAGGTCCTAAGCATAGTGACTTAATTTTGATATTTTTCTCTCAGCAACTTGCATTAATAGAGATTTGAATAAAAGGGTCAAAGGAAGAGCCCGAAAGAAAGGAGGGCAAGATTTGGGAAGGAATACTTATATCTAGCAAATCATCGCAAAAGTTGAATCAGAGGCATCTTCTCGTACTGCTATGAGGGTAGATACTCAAAAATCCGATGGAAAATCTGTAGAATAGCCAGTGCTATCCACAGTAACCCTTTTTGATTCACCACATCAAACCCTTCCAGTAGCAGAAGAGATATGCAGCAGTATACCTAATGAAAGAGTACTGCTACTCGTAATAGAGAAAGAAGAAGTTGTAAGCAAAAGACCTGAGGGACTAGCCCATTCTAGTAGGGAAGAAGAAGTTGTAGAAAAGGGGTCTGAAAAATTAATCCATTGTGAAAGGGAGGAAGAAAATGTAGGGGTATTCATATGACCACATGATGAAGAGAGTGTTGTTAAAGCAAATTGAACTCTTGTGATAAGAACCCCTCCATCATTCCTTGCAGAACCTGCTTAAATCCCCAGTGATTATTGGAGGATATTCATGACACCCACAACCTCTACTATTGACTCCCCAATTGGGGATCTTAGGACTGACAAACCAACGAAGCCCATTTCTTTGACATCTTTACCTAGCTTTCACGAGATGACTTCTCAAGATCCTGACACGTTCTTGTTTGAATTTGATATTGTATGTCGGGGATATGACTATATAATTGATGCTTAGAAAATGAAAATATTCCCTGCTACATTAAAAGGGATAGCCCTACGATGGTATATGGGTCTAGGGGGAAAGACTATCTCCACATGGGATGAGATGAAAACCTCTTTCCTGGAGAAGTATCAGGATTACTGTAAATCTTAGGATATTAAGGAAGAACTTTTTAAGTTCATGTAGAAAGAAGACGAGAACATGGAGGATTGTGTGGAATGTTTTAAGTACACGTTACAGAGATCGGGTCATTCTACCCTTGATAAGGAAATTTTTAAAATTATCCTTCTCCGGGCCTTTCGAGAAAACTCTCTGGAGCTATTAAACATAGTAGGAAAGGGAGACATATCAAAAGAGGACTTCGATACCATCTGTGAGATGTGCATTCAGTGCTCGAGGGGAGTTGCAAGGAATAAACAGGGAATTCAGTCAAAAAAAGTATCTGGTGGAGGTGTCAGGAAAGTAGAAATTGGAAATCTACTGGATAACTTAAGGACTGATATCCTAAGTACAATGTCTACACAGATGGACGCATTGCAAGTAAAGCAGAAACAGAGGGAATTGGAAAGGACTATGGCCATATTTTGCCCAAAGTGTAGAAAGAAGCATCCACAGAGAGAATTTCAATTGAACTTTGTAGAGGAATGTGCAATCTGTGCCCCTCCTTGCCAGGATTGAAAGTGGTTTTTCAAGGGACACGTGAAGAGGTGGACTAGTTGTATTTTATGGGATCCAAAAAGCCATGGCAACCTCGGCCACCAACTATAAATCAAGGTATGTTTCTGGATCCATCTTAGTATTTCAATAATTTTAATATGGGTCCTTAGTCCATGTCTTATCCACCTATGTTGCCCCAATATCAGCTTCCACCCTAGTAGCAGTGGGCTCCTCAAACTAGTTCGAATTCTTCATGGGCTTCGAACTAGCGTGGACCCTCTCCTCCTGGGTAGTTTCCCCAATGAATTCCACAACAACAAATTCAGTTACCCTCTAATATGCCTCCTGGTAATTAGCTCATTCATCCTCAACTTCCTATCCAACCCAATCTGAATCCTAACTATAAAGGGGCTAAGCAAGCTAACACCCTCAACCTACCTTCATATAACATCTCCACTGTAGAACTTTATGACATGAATTTGAGATCTGGGCAGGTAGTGGATGCTCAACCCTCAACTGCTATTATTGAACAAGTTGGCAGTGAGGCTAAAGAACTAGAAACAGTTGTAGAGGAATCGAACCAAGTTAGTAAAAATCAAACATCTCCTCAACCGCTAGTTACTCAAGAACACCGAGCTAACCTGCCTTATCCAGAAAGATTGACCTTAAGTAAACGGATCCCTCAAGCTGAGTTTGATTTGCTGGGGAGTTAAAATATATGTTTGTTAAGATCCCCCTGTTACAAGCTATGAGGGACATACCTATATATGAAAAAACTCTCATAGAATATTGTGCTAAAAATCCTAGAAGGAAATCAAGGGACCCACTCACCATTCATGTGATGGGAAAGCGATCATATTTTATGATGGGAAAGGTTATGACTATAAAATATGGGGATCCCGGTAACCCAATTCTAACTGTGCAAATCAATGGAGTAGAAATTCCAAATGCGCTCGTAGATTTGGGTGCTGCCATAAATGCCATTACTGTTGAAGCTTTGCATGCATTGGGTCTTCGCGACCTGAAACATACACCTACTATGTTAAAGTTGTCAGATCGATCTACAGTTAATCCTATAGGGAAGTTGAAGGATATTACAATCTCAGTTGATTCATGGAATTCCCTTCTGGATTTCCTAGTGCTATAAACGCAATTCCCAGCTGGTGGCCATCCCCTGATTCTAGGAAGACAATGGTTGGCAACTGCAAATGCTTACATTAGGTGTCGTTCTGGGCATATGGTTATCTCAAATGGGCAGGTTACCAAAAACCTTGTGTTATACCCTTCTGCAGAACCTAGCCCATCAGGGAAGCCAGCTGGCCGCAAGAAACCTCTACCAAGGGAAGACTCTGAATCTGAAGATGAGGAATTAAGACCAATCCTTACTATTGGTCAGGCCCTTTAGCTGAAAATAGAAATAGAAGATGACACAATTACCAGTTTCATTAATGATCCTTGTTCTATTTCAGATTCTAATCAGCAAATTCTAGAATCCGTCTTGAGCTATGAAACGTAGGAAAATATTGAAACAATACATGGATTTGAGGAACTGCCTACAACCGTGTCCCATGATAGTATTTCTGTAGAGATAGAGCAAGGGAAGACCCTAAATATTAATCCAGATCTGTCAGAATCCCAGACAAAGCAACTCCTAGATGTTCTCTGAAAACACAAAGAAGCCTTCGCCTGGGACTACACAAACATGAAAGGGATTCCTGCCAATCTATCTACCCATCATATATACATCAAACAGGATTTTCGTCCTATGAGACAACCCCAGCGGAGAATGAACCTCGCTTTGAAAAACATTGTCAAGGAAGAATTTCAAAAGTTGCTGGATGTAGGATTTATTTACCCCATTTCAGATAGCCAATGGTTTCCCCATTGGTCATTGTTCCCAAGAAAAACAATAAATGGTAGATATGTGTGGATTACAAAGAATTAAATAAGGAAACACATAAATACTATTTTCCATTACTGTTCATTGATCAAGTCTTGGATACTTTGGCTGGGAAAAAATTGTTCTCCTTCCTAGATGCATTTAGTGGGTACAACCAGATCAGATAGCCCCCAAGGATCAGGATAAAACCACTTTCACATGCCCTTGGGGAACTTTCACATACCAGGTCCTTCCATTTGGTCTTTTTAATGCGCCTGCAACATTCCAAAGGGAAAATTTAGGGATTTTCTCTGATCTGGTAGATGACAGTGTTGAGATTTATATGGACAATTTCACTCCATATGGGGACTTATTTGAAGAAGGGTTGGAAAATCTAGAAAAAGTTCTTGAAAGATGTAAATGGGCACATGTCTCTTTGAGTACAGTAAAATGCCATATGATGATGGAGGAATGAATAGTCTTGGGACATTTACTTTCAGCTGCTAGAATTCGAATGGATCCAACTAAGATAAAGGTAATATTGCACTTCCCAATACCCAAAACACCCACACATGTACATAGCTTTATCGGTTGTGTTGGTTATGACATGCGCTTTATAGAAAATTTTGCTAAGATAGCACATCCACTTTTTCAATTGTTGACAGAAGATGCAGATTTTTTGTGGACATATGACTATGATGCAACCTTTGTGAAGATCAAGGAACTTATTTGTAGAGCTCCGATCCTTTGAGGGTCGGACTAGACATTACCATTTCATATTCATGATGATGCCTCTTAGGCAACAGTTGGGACAGTTTTGGGACAACAAGTGGACAAGGTGCCATATGCAGTTTACTATGTTAGTAAGAACTTGGTTCCTGCCGAGTTAAACTACACAATAACTAAAAAAGAATTCATTTTTGTCATCTACACCATCAGCAAGTTCTGACATTATATTACCGGGTATCCCACCTTTATACACATTGATCATGCAGAAATCAGGTATCTGATGAATAAATGCATTACTCTTGGTCACATTACAAGATGGTTGTTGTTACTTCAAGAATTTGGCATCACCATAGTAGATAAACCAGGAAAGGACAACGTGGTTGCTAATTATCTATCTAGACTAGATAATAATGCGGGATAACTTTTTCACATAGGGGTTGATCAGTGAATTTGGCGTTGTGTATCTGTGGATGACATTTTTGAGATATTGAAGCCTACCCATGATGGCCCTTGTGGAGGACAATTTGCAGATAAAATAACAGGCCACAAGGTCTTGCAAATGGGATATTATTGGTCTTCTATCTTTCGGGATGCTCGAGATTATGTCTGAAGGTGTGACGGTTGTCAACGTATGGGGCAACCTAGAAAATCGAATGAGATGCCATTGTAGCCCCAGGTAGTCCTCGAACCTTTTGAGAAGTGGGAAATTGATTTCGTTGGACCTTTTAATCCACATTCTCATCAAAAGGTTCATATTTTGGTATGCATTGATTATGTGACTAAGTGGGTGGAAGCCAGAGCTTTTGTGAAAGCAACAGAACAGGTGGTTGTAGATTTTCTTTTTGAAGATATTTTTGCTCGATATGGTACTCCAAGGGAGATTGTTTCAGATGGAGGGGCACAGTTCACATCCCACATGATAGCAAGGCTTATGCAGAAATATGGGGTCAAACATGTTGTGTGTGGAGCATGATTGTTCAGAGGTCTTTGTTTCAGCCGGATGTATACCCCAGGAAGTTTGTACACCCCTCCACACAGGGGGGTGTGGGGGGGACTTTTCCCCCCCGCGGGGGTCCGAGGGGGCCGACCCCCCCTGGTTGGGGGGTCTGGGGGCCAGCGGTACCCCGACAGGGGCTCGGGGGCAGCACCCCCGAAGCTAAAAACAGATGTAAATTTGCCTTGTAAAAGTATAATAATTTCTAGTCAATCTGGGCCGTTCATTAGGCGAATGATATGATGGTAGAACTTATGTTTAGTTTAGGGTTTTTTGCCCTAGAAGGCAACCCGTCTTTTTGTATGAGGGCATTGTATTTGAGGCTGTGTAATAGATGTGTATTCTATGTGTGAGCGAGAAACAGAGAGGTGAGACTGTGAGAGAAAACATAGGATATTACAGCGGATTTGCTGTAGGTTGTGTCTCTTCATTTTGCTGGATAATAGAAAGGAAGGACTGGCTGTTCGGGGTGGACGTAGCCCAAACTAGGAGAACCACGTATATCTGTGTCTCTCTTGTTTTATGCGGTTTCTGTGTTTATATTTCTACAATATTTTATGTGTTCCATTGCTCCGTAATATATAATTTTCTAACAAAACACAGAATGACAACTCCTTACCACCGCCAGGTGAATGGACAGGTATAAAGTAAAAACAAGGTATTGGAAAATATCTTGACAAAAACTTTAGCAAGCCATCAATGGGATTGGTCTTAGAAACTTCTAGAAGCTCTTTGGGCATATAGGACAACATGGCAGAATACAACTGGGTTTTCACCATTTGAGTTAGTATATGGGGAATCCCCCTTGTTTTTGGTAGAATTTGAGATCATTATGCTTAGAACATATTTGAAAGTAGGATTAGACTTATCAGAGGCCTAGAAACACCAACTGGAATAACTCAACGAGTTAGATGAAATCCATTCTGTGGCTGTCGAGAAAACTACTGCTATTCAACAACAAAGAATGAAATGTCACGATAAATTTATCAAGAACAAGTTGTTTCATATAGGAGATTGGGCACTACTCTATGACTCCCGTTTCAAATATTTTAAAGGAAAGCTCCACACTCGCTGGATGGGACCCTATGAAGTGGACGCTGTGTTTGAAAATGGAACAGTCAAATTGGTTACAATAGATGATACTCGTATTTCTTCCTTAGTGAATGGACACTATCTGAAATTATACCACCGTCCAACTTATAAGGATGCCTTCATAAAACATCTCTTTGAAAAATATGGTTTGATGGTTGTTGGTGCAGAGAATACTCCCTGTGCTTGCTGTTCTTCTTAAAAAAAAACACAAAAAAATGATGAATAAATATAATATGCTTTTACTACTTACTTGTTTGTCTTTTGCAAGAATAACAATCAAAATATAACAAGGAGGAGCTGACAAAAATTTTCTAAGTAATAGTTGATGTTGTTACTCCATTGTTGTTGTTACTCCGTCGCTGTTGTTACTCCGTCGCTGTTGTTACTCCGTCGGTGTTGTTACTCTGCCACTGTTGTTACTCCTGAAAATTTTTCTAAGTGTCAGATGATGTTACTCCATTGTTGTTGTTACTCCATCAATGCTTTTACTTCGTCGATGCTATTACTCTGTCGGTGCTGTTACTCCGCCATTGTTGTTACTTCTGAAAATTTTTCTAAGTGTTGGATGTTGCTACTCCACTGCTACTGTTACTCTGTTGTTGTTGTTACTCCATTGATGCTGTTACTTTTCCATTGTTGTTATTCCACCGGTGCTATTACTCCACCGTTGTTCTTACTATGCCAATGTTGTTACTCCGTCGGTCACTCTGCTATTACTCCACTGCTAGGTAGGTCTCCAGGTACATTTCCATTGACTCTTCCAGATTCAATTAAAATATTCCATTGATGAGATACGTAAGTGTCGTGGATGGCCACATTTAAGTTGGGGGGATCCCGTCATAAACAAATGAAAGTGTATTTAAAACCATAATAACGATATATCATTACTAAATCTGTTGCAAATGGTAACCCAAAAATTCCATGATTTTGTAATAATTGTCTCGATGCATTGGAATTTGAATTAAGTACGCCCAATAACCAACCGATCTTTTCCAATACACTTGAATTAATCATTGTAATCATTTCACCATATTACCATGATTTGCCATTATTCTTTGCATTTTTCAAAAACTTACCATCCGCTTTCACTGCTTTTTACCCTGAGCACCACCATGCTGTCACCATTATTGTTAATGTGGTTGTTGCTAATCTCTCCCCAACAGTCAACTGCGTCCAAGTGTTGTTATTGTTTTCACGGCAATGGGTGGGTTGGATGTGCATCATGAGCCAGAGGACACCACCTTGGTCCGCAACAATAGAGAAGTGTGGCAGATTTTCGCCAATGCAAGTTGGGGTGTTTATTTTAACAGGTTGCAGTGATTCGACAAAGGGATTGCAGTAGAATTCGCACTCAATTTGGGTGAAGAGAGCTCTCGGGTCAGAGGGATAGAATTCAGAATTCAGATATTCCACAGTCTTCATTTTATGTTGTCTACATCTCGGGTCTTCATTTTATGTTGTCCACATTCCACTTTCTTCACCTTCCACGGGGAAATATTTGAGCAAACTTCAGGAGTGGCTATGGGATCACCTCTTTCTCTTATTGTAGCCAATATCTTCATGGAAAATTTTGAAAAGAAGGCTCTTGATGCCTACCCATTAAAACCTAAGTTTTGGATCAAGTTTGTCGATGACACTAGTGTAGATTGGCCTCATGGGGATGAGCAGCTTAAGAACTTTTTAAACCATCTCAATAGCATGTCAAATGACACGAAGTTTACAATGGAGGTTAAGGAGAATAATTGCATCACGTTCCTTGATATCCTCCTCATAAGAAACAAGGATGGTTCCCTAGGACACAAAGTGTTTAGAAAGAAGGTGCATATGGATAACTACTACCTTCATGCTGATTCTCATCACCATCCAGCTCAAAAGATGGGTGTCCTTCAAACCCTCTTTACTAGAGCATGTAGGATATCAGATGAGATCCACACTGAAGAAGAAATTACTTAAGAAACAAATTTACTAGCTTAGGATACAATAATAAAGACATCTTCAAAGCCATCCGAAAAGCCAGATCCAGAAACAAAAAAGATAAAACTAATAACCGTCAAACTGCTAATGCTACCTTCCAAATATTTGGGGAGTCACTGAAAAGCTAGCTAAAGCTATCATGAAGAAATATATCAGAACTTCATTCAAACCCATGATGACCATTAAAAAAATAATGAAATCGGTCAAAGACAACCTAGAACACCTCTAGCAGAAAGGTGTGTATATGATCAATTTCTCTTGCGGGAAACACTATATTGAGGAAACAAGCAGGTCAGTCAAGATAAGGCTCAAAGAGCATGTTGCATATATGCGTAATGAGAGAACTCGTTCTTCAGCTTTTGCTACGCATGCAAGTAAGAAAAACAACCACATCTGCCTCGAAGATACAAAAGTCAATGCCAACAAGAAACATCAATTTAAGCATAAAGTACGAAAGGCACTTGAAATCATGAAACATCCACATAACCTCAATAGGGGCGAAGGCTTGGACGTTAGTAGAAATTGGATTTCCCTTCTCACCCCCATTGAATAGGAGGCTCCCTCATTCATATTGACCTTACCATTTTTCGTCATACCCATCCTCTTCACCCTTAACCTCAGTTTTAATCCCATCTCTTCTTAAGTTCCCTTTCGCCTTCTCATACCACCATCCTTGGAATTTTAATTGAACCTCCCTTCTTTCACCCTATCGTAGGAGAAACCTGTTTCCCCTCTCATAACCTTAATAAAATATAATATCTAACATTAAGTAAGGAAATATTTCATTTATAATATAACAACAATATTAAGTATAATTAAAACTCTATGTAGAACACATTAGCAATAAGCCAATTGCATAAAAAGCAAGAAGAAATATATTAGTATAATAATATATTAACACTTCTCTACAATCATAACATTAAAATTATAAACTATTTAGAATAAAATAAATTAAAACAAAGAACACAATTTATAATCAAATCTTACTTCAATAAATCAACTTTATTTTAAACAATATTAGGATTCATTTTAATAAATACCTTACGGACAAGCCAATAACATAAACAGAAATATATCAAAAACATATAGGCATTATAGCAATACTTTAACACTTTGCCTATATTTTAAAAAACCATTGAAATTTAATTAGAATCTAATTGAATTTCAATAAATTAACTTTGTATTAAACATATGGATTGACATTATTTTAACGCTTTACCTATAACTAAATTAATCGTTGAAATTTAATTAGAATATAATTAATTACAATAAAGTAACTTTATATTTTAACACTTTACATATAATTAAACAAACTATTGAAATTTAATTAGAACATAAATTTCAATAAATTGACTTTATATTAAACAATCTTACTTCAATAGGTTGACTTTAAACTATATTAGGACTCATTTCAATAAATTACCTTAGAAACAAGCCAATAACATAAATGAAAATAAATCTGAAAAACCTATAGGCATTATAGTAATAATTTAACACTTTGCCCGTAATTAAATAAACTATTGTAATTTGATTAGAATATAATTAAAATGAAAATTAAAAAAACTAATCTTATTTCAAAAGCATAAAGGTAAGAATATAAATAAACAAGATTATTTTTTCCGAAATAAAAATCATAATTTATTAATGAAAACAAAATTACATGTTGTAGATGCGAGGCGCATTCATCAGCAAGTCAAAGAGTGTTCATCTGATGTTCATAGAAAGAAAAAAGAATATTGTACAAATGGGGAGAAAGGTCATGCTTTTCTCCTTTTTTTCTTCTCAACCTTGCCCCACTCCCCTTGAGACAACATTAAAGACACAAGTGAAAGCGAAGTGTTAGCCTCAGGTTGAGGGTTGTCCTTATCAGGATCAGAATTGTGTGATGTGTGTAGTCTCTTTGATCCACTGGTATCCATTGTATCTGGTATCCTTTCCGGTTGTGAGTCCATCGGATTTTGTGGATTTGCTACCTGTACTTTTGGTTCTGTTTCCATCTGATTGTTCTCATTGTATATGGGATGTTCCACATCAGCTTCCTCCTCCTCATTTGACAGTGGTGGGGGAAATTGCCATCCCTTGAATTGCTTCCCTGTTTTTTTCTTTCTTCGAGTATCTTTTTTGGCTTCAAGGCACGTATTTTGTAGGTGTCTAGTTTGCCAGCAAATTCCGCATCTAAATTTTGTGTTTTCAAAATCTAGTATGTGTGTCTAGCACCTTTGTTTGTGTTTCAATTGTATACGGTCTGGCATGCCTTTTCCGAGATCTACTTCCACAGAAATTCGTGTGAAAGTGAAAATTCTTTCCTCAAGTCTTTGTGAGTCCATTTTAATGTATCTCCCAATGGTGCTGCCAATACCTGCAAGGACTTGTTGGTTCCAAAGATGTAATGGGAGATTGTGTAAACGGACCCATACAGGCATCCTCGATCCAACCATAGTATTTGCATCAAATTCTGGAAACCATGGTGTGATGAAGAGGCCCGTGGATCCACAGAACCATGGTCCTTCCTGTAATATAATGTCTCTGGCCTCTGTTGAAATGAAATTTACAATGAAGAAACCCTTGGAACAGAGATGATTTTCACAGTGAGTAGTCCAATTTGTGAAAATCCATTGGAAGAGCTCGATAGGTTTTGGCCAAAAACAGTTGAATATACATATAATAACTTATTTTTCAAAAGTATTACAATGTTCGTCTGTTTTTGTTATATCTATGTTAAATTCTGGGGTATAATTTAATTGCACCACAATATATGATCTGGGTTTAGTTCCAGCTTGCTTTGGTGTCGTTGTAGTAGTATTTTTCCCTTGGAGGATGTTCTTGAAAGAAAGCCCTACATTTTTGTGCTTCTATTGTGTTTCTATATTTTTTGTTGAACTGCTCTCTATGCCACCTCCTATTTGTTTTGTTTTACTGTAGGCTGTTGTTGCTCCACCTCTCAGCCTCATATTGAGTGTTATTGTAGACAAAGATATAATATTGCAGTCGATGAGAGGTCTGGTATCCTCGAAAGCTCTTCCCCCATATATCAAATGTTGAGATTTGAGAGGATATCCAGTATGTTGGAAAATTTGATTCTTCAAATGTAAAACAGAGTCTGTTGTAAGAACCCAAACCAAGATAGATATCCCCAAAGGGGTTTTAATAAAAATTTGATATCATTGAGAGTTTACCAGGGGTTATGCTTCTGATTGGTGGTTTCTAGGTTGTGCAGGGTTAGATGCGACGCCTTGCAATGTGATCTTTGTGAACTCCTTTAGGTATGTATTGTCCAATTTCCGGTAGCCAGGCTCATTTTTATGATCAATAGACCACATAAATGGAGATAGCCCGAACGACGCAGTAGTCCATAGAGAATGTAGCAGGGTGTAGATTTGTGTCTCTATAGACAGTCCATAAAGTGGGAATTGTTGATGCACGTTCATGCACTTGTTCATGAATCGTTGGACTATTGAGCAATGTTGGTAGTCGATCGTTGTAGAGGGTTCAGGGAAATAATCATCGGATGGTCCATCCTCTACCATGGCACCTCGTGCCTAGTGACCCATCTACCAAGACACTTCCTTAGTTGCTCCACACCCCATAGCATAGCTCTCAGTCAACAGCGGGCCACAACAGGGGTTCGATTTGCCAATCCGGCTGCAATCAAATGTTTTATGCCTGGATGGAACCATAGTCCCCATAGACCAAACAATCTTCCAGTACATCTGTAGTAGCCATTTCGTCTAGAAGGGTTTGCCATCTATGGGTTCAATGAAATAGTAGAAGTATATGCGACAAATCGGCACTGTGTTCCCACTGAGTTGGTTCCTCCATTAAGCCCCTTCCAAGAAATAGTAACCACGTCGACTCAGAGGATCTGCAGCCCTACAGCCTAACAATCTGTCTAAGGAATAATATATGGTTGTCGTGCCCAAAATCCAATTGTCACTCAAAGAAACCCTAGCTTTGTATTCCATTTTCGTCTTTCTTGGAGTCTCATTTTTGCGAGCTTTGTGTGCGATAGCGAGGAGCCTGGGCAAGCGCTCAAACTTAGCAGCCTCCACCTGAGGCAGCCATATCTCGGGATTCTTGTAGCAGAGAAAGACGTGCCTTGCATAGATATGGATGGATCCCACAAGCGACTTCGTGTACATCTCTGGTTGAGCGAAGCCGTGCTTGGCATCGCTGTTGTGGCCACTCGTGACACCAAGCAACAAAACATCGTTCTACAAGCTGCTTGAGGCGTGCCCAATCTGCTTCGCGGCTCCCAGTAATGCTCCATCCTGTTCAACCCCCCCGGGACTCAAACCATTGCTGTTGTTGAAAGCACTCGAAATGTTCGACCCGCTCGTCCATTTTGTAGTCTACATATAAAGAATAATAATGATTTAAATAAACAATATTATTATAACCATCGTGGATATATTAATAGAAATGTGTTAGCAATTATACTAGTAAATCATTATTACAACAAGTAAACAATAGACAAATTTATAAAATATTTTATGAAGAAGATAATAATAATAATTAAAATAAAATTAACAATATTGAACTGGTGGGTTTTACTTTACAACTCCTTGATTATATTTATAACTCACGTTTCTCTTCTTTGTAAATCAGTTCTGATGATGAGTCTCCTTCTAGACTTGAAACATAAACAACATAAAATGAACACTGTGAAATATCCAAATTCTAAACCTCAAAAACCACACCACAAAAATCTGCAAACCATCAAAAATAAGATGGTTAGATTTTAAATTATAAACAAATCATACCATACTAATTTTCACTAAATTAATATTAGATACTTATACTTACTTATATAATTATTATGATTATTAATATTAATATTAAATCCCCACCCTAAAACTAATAATTACCACTAGAAATAATAATACTTAATAATATAATTAATTTAAATCTATTATGTTAATTAAATATTATTTTGAACGCAAACAAATATATTATCTTTTTCCTTAATATGTATATTTAGGAATTATATATATATATATGACTACCCATATTGATATTGGGCAGGTATTTCTCATAATGCTGTGAAAAATTTACATATTAAGGAATATATATATATATAAATATAAATATAAATATAAATATAAAGCTACTACTAATATTGGGCACAGGTATTTCTCCATGATGTTGTGGTCTTCAATTAATCTCCCACTCCGAGTAAGTCTTCCACCCGAATTTCACTTTTGTTGACTTGTGGGCGTTTATGCTTTGGTCTGAATTAAATTAAATAGGTCACTTCCAGTCATTTCATAAGGTGCAATTCATTGAATGCATCTAGATTCTTGAACGGTCCGTAAAAGAACTTGCCGACAAGTTCTATCAACCACTCGAAAGCTGAGACCCCAAAGGCACATAATATCAATATGTTTTATTCCATTCCTATATTTTGATAAACGATTTTTATATTTTTGTAAAATATATAATTTTAAAAATAGCATGTAAGTATGTAATCTAAATAGTTTAGATTGTCATTTAAGTTAGAAATTATGTTTTAGGAAAAATGGAAAAAACTTCATCAAAAACTATAATATATATTTGCCAATGTTAAATTAATAATAAGTGATAAGGCAAATCAAATCATATAATCTTGTTTTGACAAGAACTAATAAATTGAGATGTGAAATAAATAAATTAATTGCTTGTTCAAACACAAAGATTTGCTTAAATTTTGGTGAATTGCAACCACTAATAAGTCTACACACTTACAATACTACTCCCATAAAAATGCTAACTAAAACATAAAATAGTAGTGGAAAATAACTCTAAGTATATTTATACATCTTATTTTTATCTATTTTATTGCAAAAGATTGAATTACAATGAGAAGTAACTCATCATAAATATGTTATTTACTTTAATACAAACTTTTTCCAAAAAAAAAGTTATATTTAAATCATTTTTCTTAAATAAAAATTTAAAAAATATAACATATCATGCATACATATTGTAAACCATATCTATAAATTATAGCATAAAATATGTGAAAATATTTTTTATATAACATTATCTTATAAAAAAAATAAAAAAAAAATTTCAAATTATTATCTAATATATATAATATAATATATATATATATATTTAGAAATATTTAAAAATATATATTTATTTTTTAAAATTATACTTTATAACTCTTGTTTGTATCATTGAAATAACTAACTCTGGTTAACCAGTAAATTAGAATTTTCTCTCACAAAAACTAATAACATAACCATTTTACATTTTAAATTCATACAAAACTACAAACACTCACATTACAGCACATCAATATCTACCAAAAATAGATTTGAGAAGAAAAACACTAATTACATTCCAAAATCTCATCACAAAACATTATTATCCACCTAAAATAGATTTGGAAAAATAGATTAACCAAATTCCATTCCAAAAACTCCTCCTACATTAGCGGCAAGTACCAAAGAATTTGTTGCAAATTCCCGTAGTGGGACATATCTCGCTTCCCGCAGTGGGACATATCTGGCTTATTTGAAGTATTTCTTCCACTGAAGCCATGGAGGAGCATGACGACTCGTCAATTGTATTGTAGTAGCAAGTGTGGTCTATGACACAGCCCTTTTTTTTGGGGGTGTATTTGCCAGACTTTTTTTTGGTGTAATTGTCAGAATTTTAAAGTTTATCTTGCCTGATAGCATATTTAGGAGCATACTCGTTACATGGGGTGTTTTTTTTGTTGGAGTGATTTTGTAACACTTTTTTGTTTTTAATAAAAGTTATTTTTTTTCTTTAGAAAAAGTGTAGTGATGGGTGGCAGTGAGAGAGCATAAAGTTTCATATCAAACTCGCTTTTGGTTGTGTGCTTGTAATGATAGTCTCTGTAAATGTAACACTCTTTGTTTTTAATAAAAGATTATTGTTTTTTTCTTTTGAAAAAGGTGTAGTCATGGCATGGTAGTGAGTGACTGTATAGTTTTATTTCAAATTTGCCTCTAGTCTTGTGCTTGTAATGAAATGGAGCTTTTAATTTTTGCTGAACCCTTCAGGTTGTCTTGGATATACTTCTTCCTTCAAATCTCCATTTAGAAAAGCAGATTTTACATCTAGCTGGTGTAAAATCCAATGGTACTTTATACTTAGAGCTATTAACATCTTAATAGTATTTAAATTAGCTACATGAATAAAAGTCTCCTCATAATTAATCTCTTCTTTCTGTGAGTACCCTTTGGCCACCAATCTAGCTTTATACTTGTTTACGCTACCATCCCCTTTGAACTTAGGTTTATATATCCATTTACAGCCTATGGGCTCTTTTGTTTTTGGTAGTTCAATTAATTCCCAGATTATTTTTAGATATAGACTAATACTCTTCTTTCATAGTTGACCTCCATTTTTCATACTTATTTGCTTTATTATGATTCATAAGCTCAACACTATTGATAAGGGCATAATGTTTATACCTTTTTGGTGAGTGAGTATGTCGTCTTGATCTCCTTGGTAGCAAAGTTGCCTCAATTCTGTCTCGTGTGATTTCTTGCTCACCTCTAAGTGGACTTCCACTGCTAAATGTGTCCACAACACTAGATTCTTGTTTCTGTTACTGCCATTGTAAATGTCTATCTTTGGCTTCATCACTATTGTCATCAATCATTAAAGGCATGTGCCATTGTTCATAGATTCTATCCTTATTCCCTTCATCAACCTATTCATGGAATATAACATCTCTAGTCGCAAATACCTTGTGAGCAGATGGATTAAACATCTTCTATGCTTTGAAATCAAAACAGTACCCTACAAATATGCATTCTATAGCTTTAGCATCCAATTTCTTCCTATTTTCCTTAGGAATGTGTGCAAAATCTCTAGAACCAAATACTCTCAAGTGATGGACTGCAGGTTTAAAACCATACAAAGCCTCAAATGGAGTCTTGAGATCAAGACACCTAGTTGGACTTCTATTCTTTAAGTAAACTGCAGTACTAACATCTTCTGCCCAAAAAACATTGGAGAGGTTCTTAACTTTAATCATGCTACATGCACACTGCACCAGAGTTTTGTTATTTCTTTCTGCAACCCTATTATGTTGTGGAGTGTGGGATACTATAAACTGTTGTACTATTCCATGATCTCTGCAATAGTTGATAAAGTTCCCAAGCCTGTATTCTCTCCCTTGATCTAAGCGGAGGGTTTTAATGAACTTCCCTGTCTTATTTTCAACCATAATTATAAATCCTTTAAATTACCCGAAATAATCACTTTTTCTTCTAATAAAGTGTACCTAGGTATACCTTATGTAGTCATCAATAAATAGCAAGAAACAATAAGCTCCACCTAAGGAACTTTTCTGCATAGGTCCACAAATATCAATATGCACAGTTCAAGTATATATTTCTTTCTAGTATTTAAGTTAGAGGAGAATTCATCCTTATGCATTTTCCCAGGTGCACAACCTTCATAAACAATATGTTCATTCCTTAAAATAGGAAGTCCATCAACCATACCTTGTTTTTGCAACAATAATAAATAATGAAGGTTGATGTGACCAAACCTTTGATTCCAAAGATTCTCTGCTTCATAGTTGTTGAAGTTAAAGCTTGATGTGGCATGCTTCTAAAATTCAACTTGTATAGACCTCCAACTCTTACTCCTGATGCAGTCGACTTCTGATGATCCAACAAATACTTTAGAACATAGTAAGTTTTAAAAAATTCTACCTTTAAATTTTGATTTGTAATCATGGATACAAAGATCAAATTGTTTTTAATCCTAGGAAGATATATGACATTCCAGATGCGTCTAATATTACCATTAGGAAATATCACAGGAATATCTTTGTACCCTTTAATTTGATATGCTCAGCTATCTCCTACATAGAGGTTAGCACCATTGCTAGTCTCCTTCAAATTTTCATACCAATGTTTATTACATGTCATATGAGTGGATGCTCCAGAATCCACAAACCAAGTTCCAGCCTCATCAATCTCAATAGAAAGAGTAGCATCAGACACAACTAATTTAAGATCATGATTCAAATCTTCACCAGCAACATTCCCTCTACTGCTCTTGTGTCTATATTTGTTTTCATCATTCTTTTTCTTATAACAATATCTAACAATATGACCAATTCTACCATAGTAAAAAAACTTAATTCCTAAATAATTTTTGGTGGATGACATACCTTGAAATGGATTTTTCTGAGATTGACCACCACTTTTATGTCGTCCTCTTGATTTCCCTTCAAAGAAATTCTTCTTTTCCACCAATGCAAGATCTGCATTCTAAGGCTTTAGATTCTTACATCTCCCTTCTTCCTACATAAAAATCCTGTTAGGATATTCTGACACAGAGGAAACAGTTAAGTATAACTTGGTTTAGTGTGGAGTTAGGTAAAGTGTGTTTCTTTACTATGTACTTTTGTAACTTACAATATGACAGTCACGATATGTTCTAGACATGAAGCAATCTGACGGTTCATTCTCTCCTCAGTGTTACCGACACTTGATCCATGGCTTAACACCCGATTGGTCCATGATCTCTATTCAAAGAGCATGGAGGGTCATTTGTAAGGTGACCGCTCATGAGAGAAGCTTATGTAATTTTTTTTCTTTTACATTAATAAATTTCTTGAAGTGGGCGCATTGGCTCAGGCTATGGATTGTTTCCCTCTTTGAGCATTTTAACCACGCCAAGAATATTGGTGATTGATATTTGATATGTTTATGAGTGGTTTCCTTTGGTGTTCTATCTGAGGAACCTACCCTGTAAATTCCTACATGGTATTAGAGCTATTTGAGGGCCGCATCTGTTGGTGATCCAAATTCAAAGCTAGTAGAACTACATCTGACTATCGTTTCTTATATCTATTATTTCCAACCGCTTTCGGGCAGAGAGGACTATCTATTGTGCTAGGAGCATCTTTTCCAGTGAGGAACCCCTTTCGTTTCACACGAAAAGTTTCAGGTAGCCCTAGCTATGTAATTTTTAAGATCTGGAGGTATACAATATTTATTTGCAGTTTCAGTTATTTCTCTTTTTGTTTATTTTTTTTATTTATCTCTCTGTTTTTTATTACCGGATCTATACCTTTCATTTTTGCATATGTTCTTTGCCCCGTGATTCTGTGTGATTTCGGCAAATAAAAAACATAAAGGAAGAGTTTTTCTCATGTGTATGCTCTTTTCTATCGTGCCTTAGTGTGATCTCAGAAAATCAGAAACATTGAGGAAAATATTTAGTTTTTGGTGAAAGCTAACTTCAAGACATAAGGTTTGGTTTTTTTTTCATGTCCATGTTGGTTTGTGTGATTTTTCTTTTTGTAGGCAAAAAGGGTTTTTTCAAGTAAGCACGCACCCCAAAGCTTCATTGACTAAAAACAAAACAAAAAAACCCTTCCTCTTTTCCAAAAATTACTAGCCTTTTAAGCTAGCTCACTTGGTCCAAAGTTACCTTATGAGAATAGAGTTCTTGGTTCAAATCTTTGTTTTCATTGACTTACTTTTTAAAAAAAACACGTATCTTATGTTTTAAAGTTAGTTTATGTAAAAATGTTCTCACCCATTATAAGAAATGAGTCACTTATAATTCTAAAGTCTCTTTATCTTTTATTTGAGTTACAATTTAGTGGGTAGTTCATAAAGTACCATTGTAAATGTGACTTCACTTATTTATAAAAGTGGGTCACATATTTCTATTTTTTTTAAAGTGAGCTAATTAGATTAAGTTTGGAAAGGAGCGCGGGGGGGTGGGAGGGGTGTGTTTAAAATATAACATTAGCATTCACTTCCGCACATTCACGCACTTCGCTGGCATCTTCAACAACTTTTCTTGAAAAAGGCATAACTTCTTCATGCAAAAGCCATTTTTAAAGCTGTTTTTTTAATCGATCTAATTTTTCGAGATATTTCCATTGGAGCATTTAGTTTCAACATCTACAACTTCAGTTTATGTTAAAATGGAAAGTCCATGCCAAATTATTCTTGACAACACCAACTACTTCTAATGGTGGTCCTACATTGCGGATTTACTTAGAAGTAATGGTCTTTACAGAATAGCTTCAGGTCAAGAATCTAAACCTAAAGATGAAGATAAGCCAAGAAAATGGTAAAATAGGTATGATCAGATATGTGGGTTGATAGGGATTTCTATTTCTCTAGACCTTAGATTTCATATCACAGAACATGATACACCTAATGAAGCAATGAAACAACTCACTAAATTTTTAGGAATTAAAAATGAAATTAGAGCCCATCAACTCGAAAATGAGGTGCTTACATTCAACCCCAATAATTTTACTTCCATTGAAGATTTTTTTGTCCAAGTTCAAGACCCTTAGACTTCCCTTGGAAGGTGTTAAGTTTAAGAAAGAAGATGGTAGCCTTATCTACTCCATTCTTACTAAGTTGGGACCAACCTACTCTGTGTTTGTTTCCACCTTCCATTCCACTAGAGAAGCCTTTATTTCTTAAGGACAAGACTACAAGTCCCCCTCTTTTGATGTCGTTTGTGATTTGTTAATAAGAGAACAAGAAAAACTCTTACATGTCGGCCTTCTTAATCTTGGAATCGCTTCTAAGAAATCCTTAGCCACCCAACAACAACCAAATTCAAAGAATCTTAAGAAGTAGTATCCTAAAAAGAATGGACCTAAACCAAACAAAGGTCCTAAGCAATTTTAGTCTCAAAATGAAAAATCAATTCAACGAAATAATAAGAAAAATAAAAACAAAGGGAAGAAGGCTGATAGACATTGCAACTTTTGTAATCGAGATGGCCACTTAGAATCCAAATGCTTTAAGAATATGGAAGCCTTGGAAGCAGCAATGAAGAAGCATAACATCCATTTGGAGCACTCTTCAACTTCAACTTCATCTTCAGGAATTGCATTTTTTGCATGTGGTTGTCAAGCATCTTTGTCTGGTTATGCACTAAATGTATCTTCTTCTTCTCATTCTGATGAGTGGCTCATTGATTTTGGAGCTTCTTATCACATGGCCAAAAGAAAGGGCATGTTTTCTTATTTAAATGATTGTAACACCAAAAATATATATGTTGGTGATGATAGATCTCTTAGTGTTGTAGGGACTGGAACTATTCATCTAGACAATCGTCAATTTAATGATGTATTATGTGTTCCAACCTTATCCTACAACCTTCTATCTGTATATTAGATAACTCATTCATGTGAACATAAAATCGTTGAATTCTCACCTCATGATGTCATAATTAAGTACCTAATAGATCCTAGACAGATTTTAGCTACTAGCATTGTTGATGATTCTACAAGGTTGTATAAGTTTAACAAATTTGGGTCATCAACTCTCCCTTGGTATTTGTTGCTCATAATGATTAAGTGAGAAAACTTTTCCATGAGTGATTTGGTCACTTAAATGATCTCTCCATTAAAAATCTATGTAAAGAAAATATGGTAACTAGTTTTCCTATGGTATCTTTTAGAGATTGTGTTTGTTCCAAATGTGTACTCAGAAAATATCATCGGGATAGTTTTGAAAAACGTTCCTCTTGGCACGCCTCAACCCCTTTCCAGCTTGTCCATAATGATTTATGTGGTCCACTTCTAGTTGTTTCATTCTCTAACTACAAGTATTTCTAAACTTTCATTGATGATTTCTCTAGACGTATTTGGTTATACTTCTTAAAACTCAAGAGTGAAGCATTTAACATGTTCTTGGCCTTTAAGGCCTTTGTTGAAAAATAATCTAGACATCAAATTCTCAAGATAAGATCTGATAATGGTGGAGAATATGTTAACAACAAATTCATCAACTTTTGCACTGATCATGGAACTCAAATGCAACATACTACTCCATATGCTCCACAAAAAATGGTGTAGCTGAAATGAAGAATCACACCTTAAAGGAGATGGCTAATTTTATGCTTCAATCTAAAGAACTTGGTTTTAATTTTTGGGAAAAAGCAATTAACTGTGCAAATTACATAGTAAATCACAATACTACTAAGGTTTTTAAGAATATCACTCAAAAAGAAGCATGGAGCTCAATTAAACCATATGTAAGTCGCTTTCGTGTTTTTGGAAGTGAAGCATGGGACCATATTCCATATGAGAAACATAAATCTTTAGAGCCTAAGAGAAAAAAAGTATTTTTGTTGGATATTCTGAAGATGTTATAAACTTATTCCACTTAAGTCCAAAATATTATCATTAGAATATATGTAAAGTTTACTGAAAATATATTGGCCTACGAGCCTAGTTCGGCAGATGTGCCACCTCTCTCTATCCCTTCTCCGTATGAAAACATTTCCCCTTCAGATGGTGACAATGAGGATCAAAAACCTCCCCCACCTTCTCAGGATCCTCCTTTAGCTCCCTAGCTTCCAAAATGGGTCTGTGCTTGTCGGGATGCAACAAGTGCTGTTATAGGTGATCCTACAGATCAATGACGTACACGTTCTTAGTTCGATAGAGCCTCTTCTTTACTATCTAAAACTTCAGAAAATCATGATCCTGACACCTTTGTAGAAGCTTTAGGCCATCCATATTGGGACACAACTATGAATGAAGAATATCGTTCATTAATGGCAAATGATGCATGGGATCTTGTTCCTTTTCCAAAGGGACTAAAACTTGTTAGATGCAAATGAGTTTACATAACCAAGTTTGGACAAGATGGGAAAGTTGAGAAACATAAAGCTTGTCTTGTTGCTAAGGGGTTTTCACAAGTTTAAGGCATTGACTATACTGAAAATTTCACCCCTGTTGCCAAAATTTACTCTATCCACCTTGTTCTTTCATATGTTGCCTCTTTTAAATGGGAAGTCCATCATATGGATGTTAAATCTGCCATCTTGCATGGGGAATTGCATGAAGAAATCTATATGGAACAACCTCTTAGCTTCATGCAAATAGACTCCAGCCTTGTATGTTGGCTTAAGAAGTCCCTTTATGGTCTCAAGCAAGCCCCTCGGGATTGGCATGCCAAAATGGATAACTTTCTTTTAGATATTTGCTTTTCTAGGTGTCATTCTGACAATACTATCTACAACAAGAAAGTGGGTAAGTCTCTTATCATTCTTTTTCTTTATGTTGATGATCTTGTCCTTATTGGTAGTGATCCCAACCTTATAAACCATGTGAAGACCAGCCTTATAAACAATGTGCAGCAGTTTGAAATGATAGACTTAGGACACTTGCATTATTTTCTTAGTCTTCAAGTCTTGCAATCCAAGGAAGGTATTTCCCTTTCCCAGTCCAAGTATGCCTGTGATCATATACACCAATTTCACATGAAAGACTGTAAGCCATCCCCTTCTCCCTTTCAGTCTGGAGTCAAACTTTCAGTCACATGTACTTCCCCTGAAGTTGATGCTACCTTATACTGTCAACTTGTAGGAAAACTTTTGTATTTGACCCATACTCGTCTTGACCTTTCCTTTGTTGTTGGCCTTATTTCTCGGTTTATGCAAAACCCCCATGAAAGTCATTGGAAAGTAGCTAAAATAATACTTCGTTATATTCGAGGTACAATTTAGTTTGGGATTCATTACAGTGTAGAGTCATCCCTTCTATTGGTTGGTTTGACTGATTCTGATTGGGTTGGTGACCCTGATGATCGGAAGTCTACTACAGGTTATGTGTTCACTCTTGGTTCTAGACCTATTACATGGGCTTGCAAGAAACAAAGTACCATTTCTCTTTCTTCAGCAGAAGTAGAGTATCGTGGCATTGTAGAAGCTAGTAAGGAAGCCTTGTGGCCATCCTGTTAGAGTTTGGCTTTCAGCAACAACATTTGACTACACTTTGGTGTGATAACCAAAGTACCATTCAACTACGCAAAGATCCAGTCCAACATCAACGCATCAAACACATTGAACTAGACATGCACTTCATTAGAAAGCTCATTCATGACCATGTTCTTGAAGTGCAATATTGTTCAACCGATGATCAAGTTGTACACATCGTTACAAAAGCTCTCACAGAGGTGAAGTTTACTAAACTTCAATTTATGGTTGGAGTTCAGGAAGTTGTCACTTGGTCTAGTGTAGAGTTAGGTAAAGTGTGTTTCTTTACTTTGTACTTTTATAACTTAAAATACGACAGTCACGATATGTTCTAGACATGAAGTGATTTGATGATTCAATCTCTCCTCAGTATTATAGACACTTAATCTGTGGCTTAACACCTGATTGGTCCATGATCTCTATTTAAAGAGCATACAGGGTCATTTGTAAGGTGATCATTCATGAGAGAAGCTTATGTACATTTTCTTTCTTTTACATTAATAAATTGCCTAAAGTGGCCACGTTGGCTCAGGCTGTGGATTGTTTCCCTCTTTGAGGGTTTTAACCACGTCAATAAAACTGGTGTTTTGATATGTGATATGTTTGTGAGTGGTGTCCTTTGGTTTTCTATCTGAGGAACTTACACTATAAATTCTTACAAATCCTTATCAACTCTTTAGTGGAGGGAGATTTCTCCCTTGCTACAAGCCCTATAATGAGCATTTGATAATCCTCTATCATCCCATTTAAGGTAATCGTGACGAGATCAATGTTGGATTCTTTCTGCCCTATGTCACTTAATTTATATTTCAAATCCTTAAACCGTGAGATGAATGTAGTAACAAATTCATTCTCTTCCATCATAATGGAGAGAATCGTGCTCTTTAGAAACAACACGCGAATTGTATTTTTCGTTTCATACAAATCCTTGAGTGTCACCCAAATCTCATTGGAAGTTTTGCAGTCTCGGATATGAGAGATTATGATGTCTTTTACCCACATCTTCAATAACACCTTCTCTTTATTTTCTCTCTTTTCTCAATCTTGAACTGATATTGCTATGGCACTTCTAGCTGTAATCGACTTTTCTTCATCTCTGTTTGAAATTGTCCATGCACTAGAACCCTCTAGAAATGTCTGCATCTTGAACTTTCAGTTGGCATAATTTGACCCATCAAGCTTATTTCTCTCATTAAGGTTTGTCTCTTCAATGTGATTATTCTTTGTTATAAAATAATTTCAACAACACCCTGCTTTTTAACTCGTGAGCACCACTAGTAACTCATCTGATCAATAGATCCATGACTCCAATAACAGATCCATTGATCCAATCAACAAATCCAATGATCCAACAACAAATCTATAGATATAACACCAAATCCATTAATTGAACAACTAATTTATGGATTCATTCAACGGATTCGTGCAAGAATTTCACAGAGAAAAATAACAAATTTCATAGAAAGAGTCATCTGCGCAGTCTTACTTTAGACATAGCGCACAAGAGGAAGTTCTCTAAATTACCATAATCTCTGTAGTTTTCCTTCTCACTGCTTGCACAGTTTTTTGTAGTTTTCCCTCAATAAAACTATGCAATCTCCTTCTCTACCCTCTAAAGAAAACCCTGTAACTTTGCAGATAAGCTTTTTCTTGGAAACAAAAAATATCCTCAACTTGGGCTACCTTACTGATCCACTGATCTCTGATGGAGGCTCCTCTGATCCACGCCAAGATTCATTGCTGCACGACTTTGCAAACAAGATCTACACACTTGCATTCAGTAGCAAATGAGACTTGCTCGCTTTCCAATCTCACCCATTATTAGAGTTCTCAGCCACAAAGGCTCAACTCACCATAGACCCAGCTCACACAGAGCTCCTTCTCTACACTCTAATACCAAGATAAAATTGGGAAGACATTAAACTGAGACTTATAGTTCACAGGTGAGACGAGCTACACGTGGAGATTTCCCAAGTCGTACTACTCTATTATCCATTGAATCTGAAATAAATAATATTACATTCAATTTAGGGAGATCAAAACTATCTCCTAAAAAATAGGAATTAAATCTAAACTAAGGCACACACACAACCATGAAACAAACTTTCTCCATTAATTTCAAGTCTATGAACAATTTTGAGCTTCTTCTCCATTACTTTCAAGTGTATGAACATTTTGAGCTTTTTACAATTTTTCTCTTTGGAGTCATTATCATACTCATCAAAATAGAATTAGTAAGCTTATAAATCTTTACTATTATGTTGAGTAGGTTGGCAATCCTCATGTTTTCATGGTGGAGGTAAGTCCATATAATTGATTTACAATGAAGTGAGTGTAACAATGACTCGGACACCTCTGCCCACACCCTCTCAAACACAACTTTGCGAATGAAACTCGGGCCAAAGCTCTCATTTTATATTTCCGTTAGAGCAGGCATATTGTAGTAAACTTCTACACCAATACCATTATCTTGAGTGGGAAGTTACCTTGGATCTAATAATTTCATATATAGAAAAGACATTAAAAAATAAGCATAATAGGTCATGGAGATTTGTTACTCCATGAAATATTTGTACTGGGGAGATGCACTTAGTGTTGCCTCAATATTTCATTAGTGCAAACACACTTCCTCTTTGCTCAATATTTCATTAGTGCAAACATCTTGTAGTAAATTTCCAAACCATTACCATTACTTTGAATAAAAAATTACATTTATAGAAAAAACTAAAAAATTAGAAAATAAATCGTGAAAATAGGTCACCCCATGAATCACTCACCCTTGAATGCCAAAATTGTTACCCAACCAGTTAACCAACCTTCCAAAATTCACCCTTAATATAGGCAAACATAATAACACCTTCATCAGCTTTATTGGGAAGCCACAAAATGAATGAAGATGTAACTGTGAGGAAAAATTGCTGACATACCCGATTGCTAATGTTTTCCACGATATATCTATAATCGCACAGGTGTGTTGTTGACTTGGCGTGAATAAAGATACTTTATGTGTAAATCCAAAGGTTTTGTTGCATATTCTGGATATATACAAATGAATATTATGAAAGAACCACAGTGCTTGCTCTCCTAAGTTGAATGGCTGAGATCAATTCGTCTGAATTGCAGACATGCGGCTGCTTTTCTTCAAATGCTTCCTGTATTCCAGATATCTCAAAGTTCATCAAAGAGTTCTGTTAAGAAGTGAGAAGCCGAGAGATTTTGAGAGAATATATCCTGGCTGCTTCATGTGTAATTCAGATGGTTTATATATCAATGGATAGTTCTCCCCAAGTTCTATGTGACTATAATACATTGCTGCTCTATTGTCTTCTTTGTCAATGAATGTTACAATTTGTATTCACGCATTCCGACTTCTATTCAATTATGTGCAAGATTCGTAATGCGTTATCTTTGAATCATATAAATATCCATAATTCCCAATAGAATATGGTATTGAAAACATCAATGTGCGTGCCCATTTTGCATCGGAAGAGAAATGGTGAGAAATCTCTGCATTCATATGAGATCACGAGAGCACGGTTACCAAACATGCACCCAGGGTAGGAATTTGTATTTCTCTTTACCCGTCATACAATTTTTTTTTGATGTTTTGGGTTCTTATGCTTCCCGTCAAGAAACGTTATATTAAAAATTTTGCCCTTCAAGAGTGATGTTCTCATAATAAATTAACCCTTCACTAATAAAGTTTTGATTAAAAAATTACCATTCAATAAATAATTATGTTGAAAATTTTCATATATTTATCGTAAGGAAAAAACGGAAATTTGAAAAAACTCAATTGTGGAGGTTTCAATAAAAAGTGTTGAACATTTGAAATTTGCTCATTTAAAGTATATAATCAGTCCAACGTAAAACCGAAATTTGAAAAAACTCAATTGTGGAGGTTTCAATAAAAAGTGTTGAACATTTGAAATTTGCTCATTTAAAGTATATAATCAGTCCAAGGTAAAACACTTGATGGTTTTCCATTTCATATATTTAAATTATCATTTAAAGCCAACAATATACATTATTCCACATGAATATTTAGATGCCTAATAAGATTAAGTTCCATGCAAATTCAGAGATAATTTATGACATTATCTAATATAATGTTTGATACAAAATATAAATATATGACACCTTAAAAAGGCATAAGAATGTACCACCAACTTCCAACCATCCAATAAGAGAGATACGTTTCGAAACAAATTATTAATTCATACATGTACATAAATAATGATTTACTCAAAAATCCAGTTACACCAAACTAATTTCACAACTTACAAGTTTCTAAATTCCATTGCTCCAATGACAATGGCAGCAATGAAATGCTTCATGTTGCATGAAAGTTATGCACTAAAGCCAAATAAAGAAGGGAATCACATATATGTGTAAAAAAATATCCTTGTATTTAAATGCATCTTGAGAAGAATAAAGCGAGAAAAGATATGCCATAGTACCAAAATGATAAAATCCAAAGGCATCACATCTTTTACCACATTTTCTACAAGATTGGTAAGATGTATTTTTTCAACCTTGATGGCATTTTTCATGTGCCATCAACCTATAACAACAACACATGAAAAAACTTTCAAATGATATCTTCAACTTCTTTTTACATCAGTGCTCATCAATGTAACTATTCATCCTATATTCCACATTCCATCAATAAACAAAGAACGTTAAAATTTCATATAAAAAATATAAATATAATAGAGGACAACTATATAATATAACATATTGAATTTGATGAATATAGATTTTGCATAAGTTGTTACAGCATCATATTGAATGGTATTACATCCATCTCCAATACCCCATGGACCTTGAGTTTTGTATTTCTCACATTTTGCACTTCATATGAATCTTTCCATATTCAACGTTGATACTATAAACCCAAGGATGTTTTATCGTCCACTCTTCTCGAAATTCACGTTTTAAGAAAGCCTTCCTCCTCGAACTACTAGATCCACCATCTTGTCCTTCCTTTTCATGGCCAGGATTTTCAAGATCAACAACAAACTCTTCATTGACATCTTCATTAGCATCATCATTCAAATCGGGTATAGATGGAAATATCTTTAACATTAAAAGTCTTTGATGTCTTAAAATATCCATAAAAATGTTAATAGTTGATTGACGCCTTTCTTTTTGGAGCCATTTTCTATTTAAATAATGTAACTACATGCAAAACAATAACAATAAATTAATAATTTAAAAAAATTACAAAGAAAATAACTTTATATAAACTTAAAATCTTACCACAAAAAAATGCCTTAACCATGCACCATGTCACCATCTAATCTAAATCACGTGACATCAATTTAGGCTTCAATTTCAAAGGAACTCTAATTATGGTAAAGCTTCGATTTATTTTCGCTTTTAGTATCGCCAAGTGTGTCGGTTATCCCACTGTGCCTGAAAAGGCATTGTTTTTAGCGGTCAAAATGGATCAATATTTTGGTTAGTTATTTTAAATCTACACTATTTTGGTTAGCTATTTTAAATCTAGTTTTTTCCCTAAAAGGTTATAAGTTAAAACTTAGGAATTTTAAATCTAGTCATTAAAATTAAAATTTTGTTTTTTTCACCATCAGTTAAAGTTTTAACAGATTTATCATTGTAAATAAGTTTAAAAACCAAGAATCTTTTTAAAAACAAAAAATAATTTTTTGTTTTTATCACTGTCGGTTGAAGTTTGAACAGATTGATTCGCTATAAAATAAGTTTAAAAACCCAGAAGCTTTTTGAAAACCAAAAGAAACTTTGAGTGGAATGTCAATTTCTAGGCCAAGAAACCATATTCTACATAATGATAAACCCTTGTTTTAAAGCGCTGTGAGCAGTTACACATACAAATCTCTTGTGAAATAAAAAATTAAATTACTTATTAAATCAAAAATTAAAAGGTAGCAGCAATCAGACCCACAGTGTTTGAAGAAAAAAAAATCAATCACTAACCTGAAGTGAAAATTTGCAGTTTCCTGGCAGTTTCCTTGGAGTCAATCTTGAACTGGGCATGCAAGGTAATTCTGAATGGGCATATCCCTTGAGAGAAAGTGTGAAGGAAGTAGACAGCGCAAAGCTCTTCTGGGCCCGTGTGCAATTTAAGGATGAAGCCAGCCACCAACAATATTAACAAGGCTTACACATTGGCTTTGATTTGCAAATTTTCTATAAAAGCAAGGCGGTGTACTTTCTGTAAAAGTAGCAGAAAGCAAGGTGGATTGTGATTCTATATACCATCTGGAAAGTTACCGTTCCTACTCTACTCTGATTCCAGATAATGCGATCCGTAATTTAATATGTTTATTGGTTACCGTCGTTGATTGCTTATTAGAATTTAGCATATTTTCAATTAAAAAAACTTGCCCAAAAAATACCCTGCTGTATGAAAAATAAAGGGGCATAAGTTGTAACTATACCAACGCTGATTAGAATTTAGCATATTTTCAATTAAAAAAACTTGCCCAAAAAATACCCTGTTATATGAAAAAACTTGCCGCGTAAGAACGTTTGGTGCGTAAAAACGTTTTGGAAAAAGTTCCAAACGTCAAAAATCTGTCTTTTACTCTTCCAGGCACGTCACTCAAAACGGGCAATGACAAATTCCAGCCATCAAATACGTGCAAAAAGCCTTATGACGGGCAAAATGCCCGTCAAATTCCATCCCTGGACCCAGCAACTGCTAATCTTCCATCCATCATCCCTATTAAGATTGATCGGCCTTTACTCAAATAAATTATATTATTTTTGTTTTCATTAATTTAAATTGGTTATTTATTTCTATAACCCAATATGAGGAAGTTATATATATATTCATTAATAGACGATTATATTTAGTTAAATATATATATGAATTACTAACCTGTAGGAGGTTTTTTACCCAATTTAACTAACTTCTAAGAATAATAATAATTAAAAATATAGCAAAAATAATTATTATTTGGCTAAGGTCATAGTCAAAATTAGCCGTTATTAATCTAGCCATGGGAGTCTCTGCACTTACTATTTAACCAGCTAATCTGGATTGGTGCTTCAACTTGTCCTGACGATGAACCACACTGGTTGGTTCGAAACGCGTCGACATAAGAATTTTTTATGTGATTTTGCCCAAAATTTCTAAACAATTTTATTTAGTTTTTTATTTTATTTTACTTCTTCTTTTTTTTATTTTACGAGTTATGATTAATTTTTTTTATGATGATGGTTAACGTCCAGTGAGACCAAACTTTGGTCTATCAGACCTAAAGAAACGAACTATTTATGTCATTACTATATATTTTTTATATTTGATTTTTTTTGTCATGTTTTTTTTTTATGTTTTATTACTTGTATTTTTTATTTTTTTATTTTTTTTCAATATTTGAATTTTTGTTTTTTTTTTATTTTGTATTTTTTTTATTGGTTCTTTTTTCAATATTTTGAATTTTTTCACTTTCTATATATTTTATATTTCATTTTTTTATGTTTTATTACTCGTTTTATATTTTTTTGGTTTTTTTTCATATTTGAATTTTTGATTTTTTCTTTATATTATTTTTTTTTATAATGATTTTTTTTTTTTTTTGTTCATGTTTTTTTATGTTATTACTTGTTAATATTTTATCTTATTAATCTTTGAATTTTTTGTTTTGTTTTGTATTTTTGTGTTTTATTGTTCTTTTTTCATATTTTTGATTTTTGCATTTCTATATATTTTTATATTTGATTTTTTTTGTCATGTTTTTTTATGTTTTATCACTGGTTATTATTTTTCAATTTTTGATTTTATTTTTTCTTTTGTATTTTTATGTTTTTTTTTAATTATTTTTTTTCAATATTTGAATAGTTGATTTTTGTCTAGCAACCCGATCCCATTATGTGCAATTTGATAGTTGATTGGAAATTTTTCGTTATAATGAATGAAGTTTGCCTCACAATGTGTTAATTTCATGGTTGATCTTTCAGTTTTCATTACAATGGGTTGAGCTTACCTACACTGCGTGTCAATTTATAGTTAGTTTTTAAAAAAAAAATACAATGTATCAAGTTGTGTTAGGCTAAAATTTCAAAATCGCTATACATTTAACATTTAAAAAAAAAGACTCTTGGTATAATAACTCTTTCATTCAGGTGTTCATTTTTAAAGTTTTTTTAGTCATAATTTTTTTTCCATAATGTCATGCTTAAAATATTTTGAAAGTTTAAGATTGTTTTGTAGTCATAATATTTGGTTTTAATTCCATGGTTGAAAAATTATCAAGATTTTTAATGTTTTTCTATGTCATGATATTTTATCTTTAATGTTATTGCTGAAAACAATTATAAATATTTTTTCATAGCACCATTCTTGAAAATTGTTGGAATTTTAAGGTTTTTCAAAGAAGCGATATTTTAACTTTAATGTCATGCTTAAAAATCGTGGAATTTTAGGGGTTTTCAAAGACGTGATATTTTATCGTTAATGGCATGCTTTAAAATCATTGGAAATTTAAAGTTTTCAGAGTAAAAAAAAAAAAAAACAAACAAACAAACAAACAAAACAAACAAACAAACAAACAAAAACAAAACAAAACAAAAAAAACACGTTATTCCGGCATCAACACTTTTTTATTTCAAGGTGTTTTTTGCACCAAACAAAATGGCTTTTATTATTTTTTACTGCTATCTAAAAAACACAACAACAACAACAAAACAACAACAACAAAAAAATTATTCCGACATCAACACTTTTCGATTTCAAGGTGTTTTTTCATGATTTTTTTGGATTTTTGGGCTCAAGTGCCTGTTTTGAGGTAATAATTCCCGTTTGATCGGTAACTATGTTTAGATACCATCATCATTGCCTCTCAAGGCACATACCCTTCCCAAGTGTTCATAGGGTATTTCATTCCAGGACTATTCTTATCTTGGATTCCCACTCCTTAAAGAATATCAATCCTCTACGACTACTCTTATCTTGGATTCCCTACCTCATCCTCAAAGAGTATCAAATGCTTGATGCTTAGTCACTCCTCCATTCTTTCTTCCCAAAGTGAAGACAAGAATAATGGGTCTATCTCTCCATCTATGTAGAAATTATGTTGTGTATTTGTAACTGCTCGTGAATTTTTAATCAAAATCACAAGACACAAACCTACACTATTTCTCTGCGGACATTATTTAGCAATTAGAACAAAAATCTCAAACATGCAAGAAGGAATTACACACATGAAATAGGTATTTCTATTTGGGGAAAGCAATTTGCTAAAAACCCCAATGCCTACTTGCATTAATCAAATGAATAGAGATGTATTACAATTGATTTTCTCAACTGAGCACACCCTACAATTGCACAGCCTATCTCTATGCTCACTGAAGGCCTCTAACCTAGGCTTACTCAAACTTTGTCTCATCTTGAGATCATATTTCCTTGCGTTGTTCCTTAACAAATTAACCACTATTATTTAGGAAATTCCCTCAATTGAATTACGCAATTCCTTTAGGTTGGTCATCTGATTGCATGCAACGCCTATACACTCAAGACTAGTCTACAACTGATGTTACACTGTCATGGTATCTCCATCTCAACTGGGTAACTTGAATTTTCTCCATGTACTAGCTATTTTGGGTTGATTGACAAGTTAACTGGATGATCACTGAGTTTGACTAAAGTCTCACTTCTTAACTGACCTAATTGACCTTGATTGCTACAAATTTTACAATCACACATGCAAAACTGAACTCTAACTCCTCCAACTTGAATTTACTGAGTAAATTGGGTGACACAAGCAATGTCACAAAAGTTAACATCATCCAATTGTTTTGTTGTTGTGGAAATCCAAATTTTCTTAATTTAATCAAAGCAAAATCAAATTGAGAATTTATTGTTGCATTTTTCAACACTCTCTTTCAACAAAAAATGGACTATCAACCACCCCTATCTTGTACCTGTGGAGCTCGAACTTCCCTCTTGACAAGGCTTTTGTCAAAATATCAACATCTTGTTACTTTATCAGAATGTATTGCAACAACAGTATTCGCCTCTGCACACAATCCCATAAATGGTGATACTAGATATCTATAAGTTTGGATCGATCATGAAAAACGGGATTTTCAAAAAGTTTGATGCAACTCTTATAATCATAGTAGATCACAGTTGGATCTGTCATCTAGAAAAACAATCCAACAAGTATCTTTCTCATCTAAATCGACTCACATGCTCCTTGACTAGCAGCCATGTATTCTTCTTCTTTCGAGCTAAGTGACGCAAATCTTTGCTTCCTGTTGTGTTAGGAAACAAATGTGTACCCAACACTGAAAATTCCACCTAATGTACTCTTTCAGTCTGATGTACTCCTCACCCAATATACATCTATGAATCCACATAGGTTCACTCCCTTTATGTATCTATACCATAGTCCAAACTGGGTAGTTCCTTTGAGGTACCGTAGAACATGCTTAACTTCCCTCCAAAATAACTTGGTTGGCCTAACCATAGCTTGGCTCAGTTGGTTGACTGCATAGCACATAGTTTGTTGTGTGTTCACAAGATACATTAGTGAACCCACCAACTATCAGTAAATAGTAGCATCCACTTCCTCACCTAAAGTGGCATCCTCTTTCCTCAAGTTGGTCGCTAGAGGTGTGTCCATGGGTTTGCAACTATCCATGTGAAACCTTTGAAGTATCTCATTGGCATACTTTCCTTTAGGGACAAACAATTCCCCATCACCTTGCCACACTTCTAATCGAAGGAAGTAGTGCTTGAGACCCATGTCCTTCATTTCAAACTCTCTTTCAAGGTCCTCCTTGCAAGTTCTAATCAGCTGCTCATCACCAGTTAAAATCAAGTCATCAACATATAAGAAAATAATCAACAATTTACATTCTACCAAGATATGATAGAGGTTTACATCCAATTCACTTTTGGTGAAACCCAAACCAGTGAGATAACTATCGATCCTGGTGTACCAAGCATTGGGTGCTTGCTTGAGACCGTATAATGCTCGCTTGAGTCTGCACACATGAGACTCTCGATCAAAAGTCTCAAAGCCTAATGGTTGCTCAATATACACCTCCTCCTTAATAAATCAATTGAGGAATGTTGTTTTCACATCCATCTGATGGATCTTCCACCCCATCTGTGCAGCCAAAGCAAGAATTGATCTAATGGATGAATACCTTGCTACAGGAGAAAAGGTCTCCTCATAGTAAATCCCCTCAACTTGAGAGTACCCCTTGGCCACAAATCTGACCTTGTACTTTTATATGCTCTTGTTTGTTGCATGCTTTACCTTGGAGATCCATATAGAACCTACAATTGATTTATCTGCTTGTCTTGGGACCACTTCCCAAACATTTTTCTTTATAATGGATTCATATTCCTTCACCATTGCATCAACCCATACATGTTCCTCTATTTCTTCCTCGAAACAGGATGGCTTAGTCTCTACAAGCTCAATCATTGCAGCCATGTAGCTAGCGTACTGACCTGGTGACCTTCTCTATTTGCATTGATTTGAAGGATCACCCACATTCTCCATCGCATCTTGTACAAGTCTCTCATCTTCCCTGGTACTTTTCCTACATTCCCTGGATGGTTTTTCTTAAGTGGTTATCTCAACTCTTTTCTCCTCAACTTGTGGTTGTTCCACAACTTATTTAGGTTCCTCCTTTAGAGCTAAAATATCCTCTTTTGGTGGGATCTGAAGCTCCCTCTCAAGAGAGAATCACATGGCTTTATCTTCACCAAATTTTACATCCCTTCGCACAACTATCATTCTAAGGAATGGAAATTACACACGATAGTTGTGGGGGATTTCTATGTAACCCACAAATACCCTAATTCTGTTGTCGACCCTAGCTTCTTCCTTGATTCTTTGGAGACATGGTAGTAAACAAAGGCTCCAAAAATCCTGAAATGCGACACATCTGACTTTCTCCTCAAGAAATCCTCCTCTGCTGTAATCATGCTAAGAATCTGATGAGGTACTCGGTTCTACAAATATACTATTGTATTCCATGCCTCAGCCCACAAATGCATAGGTAGGCCATGATCATTAAACATTTCCCTCCTTTCTCCCATAATGCTAATATTCTTCCTCTCAACCACCCCATTCTTCTGTGGGTTGTGGGGTGTTATCAACTCTCATCGAATGCCTTATTTTTTATAAATTTTTTAATTTCATTAGACATGTACTCACCTCCATTATCACTCCTTAGAGCCTTCACCTTCTTGCATGTTTCTTTGTCAACCAGTGCCTTGAATTCTACAAACTTAGAGAATGTTTCATCCTTCTTCTGCATGAAGAAGATCTAACACTTTTGTTAGAAGTCATCAATAAAAATGACAAAAATTTTGTGCCTGGTAGTGGAGGCTATCGAGAAAGGTCCACAGACATCATAGTGGATCCCTTCAAGGACTGCATATGCTTTGTTGTCCCGATCATGGAATGTGGATTCTATGTACTTCCCTAAGGTATATCCTGTTGCTCAAGTTCCCCTTTAGGGAGGCATGTGGTTATCTGTTGCATGATCTTCTAAGCACCATCATACAAACGGCCAAGTCTTCTATGCCAAATTTCACCGACATCACGACTTTGCACCTTCTCCGCCTTTGTGCTCAATGCAGCAAAATCCTACAAATTTAGCTTGTACAGGTTCTTCACACGAACCTCGATCAACTTCACTTGTCCCATGGCTATGTGTCTCAGGAATGCCTTTCCTTTGTTGAAGATCACATCATAACCATGGTCTTCCAAAACTAAAATAGAGACGATATTTTTCTTTAGGCCTAGAATGAACATGACATCCTTGAGCCTGAGGGGGGAGTCGAACTCCCTCTGAAAGGAGATTGTACAAATATCGATCGTGTTATACCTTCCATCATCCCCCATATCGATGTGCATCTGAAAATCTTTCTCCTCCAGGTCTTTGAAAAAATATTTATTATCCATCATGTGGAATGATGCACCTGAATCTAAGAACCACACACTCCCCATCATTATGTTGGCCATGCATGTAATGAGGGTAAAGTCAAGCTCAAACTGTGAAGCCAAAGGTTCACCTGTTGCTCTTCATGAGGTCTTCTTGCTTTCCTTCTTGTGTGGACACTTCGTGGCATAATGTATGAATTCATGACAATGGAAGCATTTAATATTTGAAGAATCTTTCTTCTTGCCCCCTTGACTAGATTCTGTTTTGGATTGGGATTTCTTCCCTTTTCCCTTCTTTTCCTTTCCATCCAATGCAATTTTTTCTTCATCCTTTCCCTTGGATGAAGTCCCATCTCTAGTATTCCACCTTATTTCCTCATGTACTAAATTAGACCATAAGCGCTCCCAACTCAGTAGTTTCTCCCTCCCATTCACCGAATCTTGACAATTATGCTAGCTCTTGGGAAGGCCAAAAAGGGCTAAGGTTACCAAGTCCTCTTCAGGGACATTAACACTAACCCTACCAAGTTCATCACAACATTGTGTAAACTTGCCCAGATACTACATAATTATGTCATTCTTCTGCATCTTTATACTTTGAAGTTTATCCTTGAGCACCAACTTCCTGTGCTCACTACAATTAGCAAACAATTTTGTCAGTAATTTCCACATTGCGAATATAGCTTCTTTTCCATGGAGATTCAAGACAATATGATCCTGCACTCCCTCCAAGATTATTCTCCTCACCTTGGTTACATCTTTCTTCCACTGATTCAAGTTCTAGAAATCAAATGCTTGAGGTTTTGCAACATCTGCCTTGATGTATTCTAACAATCCATTGTCATCCAATACTGCCTCCATGTGGTCCTTCCATGCAACAAAATTAGAAGTGCCTTCTAAGGAATACTCTAGCCTTAATCCATTGAAGGCCATCTTCTCTGCTATAAAGAAATCCTGCTACATTTATCTTCAAATTTGAACCTCTAAGAACCAACTTCGAATTCCCTGCTTTAATGTGAATCTAGCTCTAACACCATGTAAAAATTAGGATGTACATTTGCAACTTCTCATGAATTTTTAATCAAAATAACAAGACTCAAAACCTACACTACTGCTCTACGGATATTAATTCACAATTTAGAACAAAAATCTCAAACATGCAAGAAGAAATAACACACATGCAACAAGTATTTTTATTTGGAGAAAGAAATATGCTAAAAACCCCAATTCCTACTTTCATTAATCAAATGAATAGAGATGTATTACAATTTCTTTGCTCAATAGAGCTCACCCTGTAAGTGCACAGCCTATCTCTTTGCTCACTGAAGGTATCTGACCCAAAAATAGTCAAAATTTGCCTCAACTTGAGCTCTTATTTCCTTGCATTGTTCGTTGTGGAATTATCTCCTATTATTTAGGAAATTCCCTGAATTGAATTGTGCAATTCCTTTAGGTTGATCATCTGACTATATGCAACACTTGTACACTCAAGACTAGTCTACAACTAATGTTACGTTGCCTTGGAATCTCCACCTCAACTGGGTAACTCGAATTTTCTGCATGCACTGGCTATTTTGGGTTGATTGATCAATTAACTGAATGATCATTAAGTTTGACTGAAGTCCCACTTCTTAACTGACCTTCCACTAGTTCCTCCAAAAGTTGGAACTAGTTTAAATGAAAAAAAAAACTTGAGATAGCTAACCTTGATTCCTACAAATTAGCAATCACAAATTCAAAGATGAACTCTAACACCTCCAACTTGAATTAACTGAGTAAATTGTGTGACACAAGCCATGTCACACAAGTTAACATAATCCAAGTTTTATGTTGATGTGGAAATTCGAATTTTCTCAATTTAATCAAGGCAAAATCAAATTGATAATTTCTTGCTGCATTTTTCAACACTCTCAACTAGAGAGGATATATCAACTAGTCCAAGCTTGTCTCTCAGATACACAAGCTTCTTGTTGAAAATAAATTTTGTCAAAATGTCAACTACTTGTTCATCAGTGGAGATATATCGTAATTACAACACTCCATCTTGCACCAGCTTTCGACTGTAGTGGTACTTGTTATTTATGTGCTTTGTCTTTCCATGAAACATTGGGTCTTCATGCAACCTTATACAACTGGTGTTGTCACAATGTATCACGTAGGGTCCATTGTTGCTTCAAACAAGTTGGAAAACGACTTCCTCAACCAAACAACTTCTATTCTTACTTCACAGGCTGTAATATATTCAGCCTCATAACTAATCAAAGAAATTGATTCTTTCTTTCTACTTATCCAGGAGACCATGGAGGAACCCAAACTAAAACATCCTCTAATAGTGCTTCTTCCATCCTACTCACTGCCTCCCCGGTCGAAATCTGTATATCCAATCAAGTGGACATCATTCCTCTTATCATACTTCATGTGGTATTGAATTGTTCCTTGCAGATATATTAGTATATGCTTGGTTGTTATCCAATGATCATTCTTAGGTTCTACGTGGAACTAATTGAGAACATTCACTACAAAACAAATGTTTGGTCGAGTATTTACCAAGTAGATAAGCGAGCCAATCAATTGATTATACCTGGTCGAATCCACTAGACTTGATTTAGAACTTCTTAGCCTCTTCAAGTTTATGATAATGGGAGTTGTCATGGGGTTTGCAATCCATCATGTCAAACCTCTTCAACATCTCGATCACATACTTTACTTGACCTAAATAAATCTCATCAAATCCCTGCCAGACTTCTAGTCCCAAGTAGTAGTGCATCAGTCCTAGATCCTTCATGTCAAATTTTGTTTCCAGTTGCTTCTTGCACTCTTGAATATGATCTTCCAAATCTGTCATGAGAAGATCATCCACATACAAAAGAATGATTATGGGCTCATCCTTCACAACCTTGATATAGAGATTCAGATTAACAAAACTCTTAGAGAAGCCCAATCTTTGTAAGTATGCATCCATCCTTGCATACCATGCCCTTGGTGCTTTCTTAATTCCTTACAAGGCCTTCTTTAACCTGCAAACATAATTTTCTCTATCTTTGACTTCAAATCCCAAGGTTTTCTCTATATAGACTTCTTCATTCAGGAATGCAGTCTTGACATCCATTTGATGAATTTTCCATCCTATCGTTATTGCCAAAGAGACCAGTGAATGTATAGTTGTATACCTTGTTGTACGTGTAAATGTCTCTTCATAATCAATGCCTTCCTATTGGGAGAAGCCCCTAGCCACAAATATTGCCTTATATTTATCAATACTTCCATCTACTACATGTTTAATCTTATAGAGCCACTTGGAGGTTACCACAGATTTGTCTTCAGGCCTAGGCACAATCTCCCAAACTCCATTTTTCATTATTGATTAATATTCTTCATTCATGGAATCTTTCATTCTTGATGTTTGATAGACTCTTGAAAGGTGGATGGTTTTGCTTATATTAGCTTTGTCATATAGGTTGCATACCCAGAATATCTTTTGAGCTTCTTAATTTCCCTAAATGTTCCTTTGGTTGCTCCATGTCCCTCTCCGTATAAAATAGTAGATTTCAACCAATTGGGTATATTTCTATTTTCAGGGATGACCACAGGTTGCAAAGGTTCACTGGGACCTTCATTCGCATGATTTGAATCTTCTTCCTCCCTAGTACATTCCTCTTCAAATATAGGAAGTTCTTTGTCATAAAAGTCCATCAGGAGGTCTTTTGATTTCTTATATGCAATACTTTCATCAAATCTCAAATTTCGACTAACTTCTATTTTGTGTCCTTCCTTTATGTAAATCCTATAAGCCTTTGAAGTACTACTATAGCCAAAAAATGTTCCTTTCTTACTTGTAGGATCCAACTTCTTTATTTTATCCTTCGTTTTGTGAATATAGACAAGACAACCAAATATTTGGAGATGATCCACACTTGGTTTCTTCCCAGTGAATGCTTCTTCAGGAGTCATGTTATCTAGTGATCTGTAAGGACTTCGATTTTGAATATATACAGAAGTCTTTTTTGCTTCACCACACAAAAATTTGGCAAATCTTGATCATGTAACATGGCTCTTACACTTTCTTCAATAGATCGATTCCTTCATTCTGCAACTCCATTTTATTTAGGATTATATGGGACTATCAACTCCTTCTTAATCCAAGACTCCTTACAGAAAGCTATGATTTCCTTTGAAGTATATTCTCCTCCATTATCAAACCTTAGAATATGTATTCTTCTTTCTGTAAGGTTCTCCACTTCAGATTTGTATTCTTGAAAATTGATGAGTACTTCATCCTTGGATTTCAAAAAAATAAATCCAAGTTTTCCTTAAATGGTCATCAATTAATGTCACATAATATAGATGACCTCCAAGAGACCTTTTAGACATATGACCACAGACATCGAAATAAATGAGATCCAAAATTTCTTTTGACCTTGAAGCATTGCTTCCAAATCGTCTCTTGACAGTTTTTTCCTAATGCACATCCCTTGCATACTCCTTCATGATCCTCCTTGAGTTCGGGGATGCCATTCACCATTGAATTTAGGGATGGTAGAATTTTGTAATGAAGATGAGCAAACCTTCTATACCAAAGTTCACATGGGTGTACTTCAATGTTAACCTAAGCTTGATAGGGACGAGTTAGTAATTTGTAGAGTCTTCCTTCACGAATCCCAATCATCTTTGCATCTTCGATGCTAGAGTTTTTATAAAAGCAACTCTATCTCCCTTATCTTCTAGAAATGTATAAAGTAGATTCTTTTACAAACTTGAAACAAATATAATGTTGTTAATATGAATAGTTCCTCCATTTTCTAGTTCCAATGAGGTTTATCCAATTTCTCTTACATGATAGCTCTTCTTCTCACCAAGCTCAATGAAGTAAGAGGACTTTCCTCTTGGTAAGGTCTTTAGTTGCTTGTGCTCACCTGTCATATGTCTTGAAGCTCCACTGTTGATTACCCAAATATTCTCATCTTCAAATGTGCGAGCGAGTGTTGAGAATAAGCCTTCATCTTTCATAGAAATCTTGGTTATATTGATCTTCATGGATAATAGGAGATTCCACAATTCCTTTATACCTTTCTTGAGATGACTTGCTACCATAGAAAACTTATTTAAATACTTCTTCAAGGATGTAGTGATCTTCAACATGCCCTTAGCCATCCTTAACTCTGACACCATGTTGAGAAATCTATAGGACAATAGTCAGGATGATTTCTCTTATACTCGATAATTGCTTGTTATGTCTTCTTTACTTTTTTCTTAATATATTCTTCTCTTATTATTATGTTATTCTTATCATCAAACAACTACCAAAACAAGAATATCAACAATACACAGGAACACATGATATAGGTTGCAAACCAGGGCCAAAACCTCTCCAGTTGAGAGGAAACCCCGTAAATTTCTTCTCTTCTTAAATATTATTCAATTGAAAAATTCTAAGACCTCTAGACCAAGATCAATACCCTTCCAAGACCAAGTCCTACCTTATGAATGATATCTTTCCTTTGTTCAAGTCAAACCCAGTCAAATCTCTTCCAGCAACACAACTTCAACCCCCAACTAAAAAATTTCGACCTCTACTGCAGATCTAAAAATTTTGGCTCTTCCTGCAATAGTTGTTTCCATGCGTGTTAGCTAATTTAGGGCTTCCAAGGCATCTTGAGACCTTCGCTTGAGTTTCTCCTTCTCCTAGGAATTTTGGATTACCTAATGAGCCATCCTTCAACCTTCTTTCTATACTTTCTCCAAGTTTGATCCTGCAATAGCAAAACCCTAGTCTCCTTCCTTCGCACGTGTGATGAGAGAGAGAGAAATAACTGAATCACTTTATCTTCATCCTTATTTTTCCTTCGCTAGCCTTTTTCTTCTTCTCCTTCACTTACTTTATGAGAGAGTGAATTATGTCCATAGGAGGTCAAGTTACCTCCTATATATAGGCTTCGAATGTAGATGAAGTACCTCAAATTAGGCCGACCTTGTAGTTAGTAGTCTGACTTGGTCTTGTAGGGTATTTTGACACTTTTGAATACAAAAATAATTATTTTTACAAGTTACAATGTACCCGATGGGTTCTACATTATATGACAAAGATAATTTTGACTTCTTGACCTAGGACGAACCCTAGAAGCACTCGGGTGTTTGACCTCTAAATAAAAGACCTTGAGCATCAAACCCATGCTTCAAAACAACAATAATATTTTTTTTTCATTTTACAATATAGAAGAATCATAAGTACATTTCATATTTATGAAGACCAAACCTAGTTAGACATTTTTCAACAATGATTCCATATTCAAGGAATCAATGCTTTGAATGAAGCTTTGGAAAATTTGAACAAGATATTTGGTGAGCCTAATATTATTAGATCTCATCAGCTTGAAAACCAAATCATGACTTTAATTCTTAGTGATTTATGTTGCATTGAAGATTACATATCTAAGTTTAAAATACTTAGACATTTGCTTAGAGACTATTAGGTTGATCTAAATGAGGAACATTGCATATATATTATTTTTCAAATCTTGACTCTACATATTTTACTTATGTATCTACATTTTATGCCACTATATAAGCTTTCTGGGCTGACTATAAAAACCTCCTCTCGAATATTTTTATGACTCTCCCATCAGATAACAACATAATCTCCCACATATTGAAGTGATTAGCATTATAGGTACATCTAACAAGGTCCTAGTAACCCAACAAAAAGATAAAACAAAGCTTCAAAAGAAGCAACAACAAGCAAAATAAGAACCCCAAATCCTCTCAATCAACTCTACTCCTTATGGTGAAAAAGGACCAAAATCAAAGAGTAAGAAGACTAAGAAAAATTACAACTAATGTGGGAAATACGATCATCTAGAATCTAAATGTTTGAAAAAACTCGAGAGTTTGGAAGCAGTATTGAAGAACCACAACATTAGTCTTCATTCTTCTTCTAACACTTCTTCTCATGGACATGCATTTTCTGCTCCTAGTTTCTCCTTCATTAAAACCTCTACTTCTTCTTCTAACGAGTGGCTTATTGATTATGGAGAATCTTATCATATGGTTAAGGATAAATCCGTTTTTTCCACTCTTAATCATTGTAACACCAAACAAATATTTATTGGTTATGATAGATGTCTTAGTGTTGTAGGGTCTAGAACAATTCAAGTAGATAATGGTCATTTCAATGATGTATTATGTGTTCCAAGTCCTCATTCGGGGTGTTACAAAAAAATATCGTCACCGTGATTATTTGCAGTTAGTATGGGTCTATCATCACTTATACTAGCCTCCTAAGCAAGTCTCAAACCTTAGCTCTTCATGTCAAGCTTTGCAAAAGAGAGAAAGACTTTGAAAATCAATATTACTTTGGTTCAGCACTTTCTCCTACTTTTACCTGCGGACCCACACCCTTTGTTCATATTACCTGCGTACCTACACGCTGTCTGTAAAGGGGTGGGTGTGTACCCCTGTAAAAGTCAAAAAGGCGCAAGTTTATCCTAAAAAACTCACTTTTGGGTTAATTCTAGATGTTTCTAGAAGGATTTTGACGCGGATTGTTCACTCCAAGGTGGTTCATGCATCCCAAAAGAGAAGGAGATAATCCCTTGATAGGGGGAGCTATCCCTTTGAAGGAGGGCTTTATCCCTTTGAAGGAGGACCTAGTAACTTCCCTCCATTGCACTATAAATTAAGGTATTGGGTCAGTTGCTAGAGAGGTTACAAGTTGAACATTTTGAGGGTAAATGCTGATGGAATTGGGACTTCCTAGTTAAACTTAAGAGGAGAGATCACATACCTTTTGGTTTCATTGGGAAGTGAGTGAAACTTGTCAAAGTAGAGGAAACTTCTTGTCGGACCCTGGGAGGAGCTTGTACAGCATCAAGGCACAGGTTGTAAATTTCTTCTTCATTTGAATTAATACAATCAGATTCATTTTTCTCAACAAATTGTCTTATGTGGTTTGTTTCATAATCTCCTTGATCATTATGATGAATATGCTTTATGATATTGGCTTTTCAGGTGCTATTTATTTTGGTTTGCGTGTTTGTGTTTGCAGAATTACGCTTCAAGGAAGCTCATTTGGAGCGAGGGAGCGAGGCTTCCACAAACTTGCATTGGACCCAAGGTAGGCCTAAAACACTTGTTTGCCTTTGTTTTAATTGCATATTTAGAGAGATATAGTTTTTGATTGGCTTGCTTGTCACTAGATATCAGTAGATACTAGGAAGGTCGATCTTGTCCGCAACCTCGACTCATTCCGCGTGACAAAATGGCGACTCCGCTGGGGACTT
>APFE031247513.1:2155-22923 GCA_000404065.3 Pinus taeda | reverse complement strand
CTAAGCAAGTCTCAGACCTTAGCTCTTCATGTCAAGCTTTGCAAATGAGAGAAAGACTTTGAAAATCAATATTACTCTGGTTCCGCACTTTCTCCTACTTTTACCTGCAGACCCGCACCCTTTGTTCATATTACCTGCGTACCTTCACGCTTTGTCTGTAAAGGGGTGGGTGCGTACCCCTGTAAAAGTCAAAAAGGCGCAAGTTTATCCTAAAAAACTCACTTTTGGGTTAATTCTAGATGTTTCTAGAAGGATTTTTACGTGGATTGTTCGCTCCAAGGTGGTTCATGCATCCCAAAAGAGAAGGAGCTAATCCCTTGATAGGGGGAGCTATCCCTTTGAAGGAGGGCTTTATCCCTTTGACGGAGGACCTAGTAACTTCCCTCCATTGCACTATAAATTAAGGCATTGGGTCAGTTGCTAGAGAGGTTAGAAGTTGAACATTTTGAGGGTAAATGTTGATGAAATTGGGACTTCCTAGTTAAACTTGAGAGGAGAGTTCACATACCTTTTTGTTTCATTGGGAAGTGAGTGAAACTTGTCAAAGTAGAGGAAACTTCTTGTCGGACCCTGGGAGGAGCTTGTACAGCATCAAGGCACAGGTTGTAAAGCTCTTCTTCATTTGAATTAATACAATCAGATTCATTTTTCTCAACAAATTGTCTTATGTGGTTTGTTTCATAATCTCCTTGATCATTATGATGAATATGCTTTATGATATTGGCTTTTCAGGTGCTATTTAATTTGGTTTGCTTGTTTTGTGTTTGCAGAATTACACTTCAAGGAAGCTCATTTGGAGCGAGGGAGCGAGGCTTCCACAAACTTGCATTGGACCCAAGGTAGGCCTAAAACACTTGTTTGCCTTTGTTTTAATTGCATATTTAGAGAAAGATAGTTTTTGATTGGCTTGCTTGTCACTAGATATCAGTAGATACTAGGAAGGTCGATCTTGTCCGCAACCTCAACTCATTCCGCGTGACATGGGGGAAGGTAAATTATTTGAGTTTTCACCTCACCAAGTTGTAATTAAGGATTTAAAATATCCTAAGCATGTCCTTGCCACTATAATAGTTGATGATATTACCCAACGGTGCAATTTTGACAACTTTGGGTTATCATATTTTCCCTCAATTTTTATTGTTTATAGTGATAACTTGAGAAAACTTTGGCATGAGTGATTTTTTCATTTAAACTATCTCTCACTACAACAACTATGTAATCAAAATATGGTGATTGTTCTTCCTCTTGTTTCTTGCAAACATGGTATTTGTGACAGTTGTGTTCTCGACAAACATCATCGGAACAATTTTGACAAATGTGCCTCTTGGCATGCCTCAACCTAATATGAATTTATGTAGGAACGAAATGAAATACAGATATAAACATAAACACAGAGCTAAAACAAATACAAAACTTTAATTCATTAAAAATAAAGTATTGAAAATTGTTACATGCAGAATGGAAATAAACTAGTTCGGGCGATAATAGCTTAACTATGAGGAGAGATGTGGTGGCTGCATGCCTTCTAAATTGTGTTATAATGAGGCTTAGGGGCCTTTTTATCATTAAGAATAATGGGAAACCCTAAACATACAAAAAAACTAACCTTAGGAGATGAAGCACCAAAAGCTTGTGGGCCCTGTTGGGTTAGTTGGAACATCAACTTCTCGGGGTCATAACTTCGGTAGACTGTCTTCGTTCGACTACCATAATACCTCGTTTTGAAGATCTCCAAGAAGAAGCCAAATTAATATTAGTGAATGAGTATTGTACGTTTTTGGACTCTATGTTTTCCCAAAAAAAAAAATGTCTTTTAGGCCCTCAAAACAGCTTTGAGATTTTATGACCCGAAAAAACTGCCAAAAATAGTAAGTTGTGCTACAATTAAGGAAAATGAAAGAAACAACGATGGGGGTCCAAGTGGAATAAGCGAGTGGCCACCAATATCCATCTGGATCACAACCCCTTTTGAACTTGTTCATAGTGGTATATGTGTTGGCATTATGACACAGGCTTGGCACTACAGCAGAGGCATTGTCCTTGATGGCAACTCACTTGGCAAATCACTCATATGATAGTTCAAGCTCACAGGCTCTCAGAATAAATGAAAAGGGGGTATACGCAGGTTCCCGTTGACCGAGCCATGTATACACGTGGGTTCACAGACCAAAAGGCGCCTATGCGTATACACGCACTCTCATGCACAGAAAAGCACGTATAGTTTGGAAAACTTGGTTTTTGGTCCTTGGTATTTGGACCTATGGTTTTGGACCATGGTATCTCATCCGAAGTGTTGAACCCAGATTTTTGGACCCAGGTATTGGTTCTAAGTGGTTTTGGACCATGGTATTGAGTAAGGCCTAAGACTATAAAAGGGGAAGGAGATCATTAAGCAAAGGCACTCAAGGATTGAATATCTTATGAAGAGCAAGATCCAGAAGACTAGTCATTGGGTTATGGTGCATAGCTAGATCTGAATCAAGGAGGAACCTGAGCGATAGAAGAAGGATAAGTTCTATTGATGGTTCAAGATCTTAAGGCTTGAAGAGAAGTATCTTTGTGTGATTTTGATCTGTTATATTTGGTGCATGACTTGATCTATAAATCTGATGATTTGGGTATAACTGATGTCTGAATAGTTGAAAAGGGTAAATTATCTTTTATATATCTGTACGCAGGTTCAGCATAGCAAAGGCGCATATACACATTGGTTCTATAATTCAAAACGGTGTATACGCAGGTTTGTCTTAATATATCAGCGTATGCACGCAAGTTCTAAATATTGAAGTAGCGTACATCTCATAAAATATGTTTTAGCTACTTCTATTTATTGCTGCAGTGTTCTGGGTTCAGGATTGGTTTCTGGTTACTATTACTGTATTCTGGTTACAGCATTCAGAGAAGTGAGTGTTTGATTCAATTTTTGGTTGGTGCAAAGGAGATCGCTTGATGCAGATATATTTGATGTTTGATTAATGTTATTGATGGATCCAGTCTGAAAATTTATGAAACGTGGTTCCTGGAAGAAAAGAGAAGGTTGTAGCCTTATGTAGGTCAGCACCTACGTACTAGTACATCAGCTAGTACAAGAGTTAAGGGGGTTGTAGCTCCCTTCCAGGAGACGCTGGAGAACGAGAGAAGGTTGTAGCCTTCTGCAGGTAGAAGCCTACGTACTGGTATAAGACTGCACCAGTACAGAAATGTTATAAAAATAAGTTTCTTATTAAAAGAAGATAGAGAGGAATTGCAACAGGTGGTTTTCACACACATTGGGTTTCCACCTTATATCTTGTGTTCATGTGTGTGATTGCATGTACTGTTTACTGCACTTGATTACTGGTTTATGGTTCTAATACACAGATTAAGATCAGCTAACTAAATTAGAAGTCTGCAAGATATATGTGGTTTGCTCTAAACACAGTTACGTATATATGCAGATTTAATTAACAGAAGTAGTGTATATCAATTTGTTTATGGAAATGAAAAATTGTTAAATTACTAATATTGATTCACCCCCTCCTTCTCGGTATTATTTCCAACAATTGGTATTAGAGCCGGTCCTTCAGAAGAAGCTTGATCGCTTGAAAGAAGATCTATCATCATGAGAAACTATGAAAAAGAGGCATCCATCAGGCCACCAGTATTTGATGGAAACAACTTCGTCTATTGGAAGATAAGAACCACAGCCTGTCTTCAATCTCTTGGTACAGAAGTTTGGGATATCGTGGAAGGAGGATACACATTTCCATCAGCAACTCCTACAGATATGGATGGTAAAATGCAGTATGAAACAAATGCAAAGGCTATCAATACTCTATTGGGGAGTCTATCTCAATCAGAATTCGTCAAGGTTATGCAGCTCAAAACCGCCAAAGAAATATGGGACAAGATCAGTCTAAGTTATGAAGGAGACGATTAGTTAAAACGTGCAAAACTACAATCTCTCATAATTCAATATGAAACTCTCAAAATGCAAAATGATGAAAGTGTGGCTAATTATTTCTTACATATAGATGAGATTTTCAATCGCATGAAAAAACTTGGGTGAATAGATAAAAGAAGTTACTTTAGTTGAAAAAGTTTTAAGATCTTTGTCTTCTAAGTTTGAATCAAAAGTTTCTGCCATAGAAGAAAAGCAAAATCTTCAGAGTATTACCATGTCACAGCGACACATAATCCTAACTGCTTTTGAAATGAGAAAAGGGGGTCCAACAGACATGAGAGAAGCCACATTCAAAGCTTCAGGAAAAGGAGAATACAATGAGTCAGGAAATACGTCAGAAGGAGAGGAAGAATCAAACTTTGTCAAGAACCTTCAACAGGGTTCTAGAAGATTCAGAGGTAAGCTACCTTTCAAATGCTTTGCTTGTGGAAGAGTCAGTCACTATGCAGCCAAATATCCTCATAAAGGTAAGGAACCAGTTAAATGGAATAGAAAACAGAACGTAAGTAAGAAGAGCTATTATACTCATGAATACAGTGATGGATTTTCAAATAGTGATGAAGATGAACATGGTAATGATTATCGACTTTTGATGGCTTTTGAAGATGATGATTTGTTGGATGCTATAGATGAAGATGGTATCAATGAAGAAATTTCTAAACTTAAACTTTGTTTAGAAGAAAAGAGTATGATTATAGATACTCTGACATTCCAACTCGCTGAAAGGGAAAAACACAATGAAAAGTTAGAATGTGAAATTGTGGGACTTAGAAAAGATATTGAGAAAACAAAAGCTCTTAATCTTAGATTTTCCAAAGGATCTGAAACTTTAGATGAGATTATGAAAGTGTAGTGTTCTCCTCTAATCAAGACAGGTCTTGGATATACTGAAGAAGTATCTCAAGCACGGAAGCCATCCACCTCCAAAAGTTATCTTGATGCAGCAAGGATAAGTGAACAGGTTGACAATCGTCAACAAAGGCATAAAGTGGATCACCAGGTAAATCGGGGTCAATCTACTTCAAGAATGAACAGAAGCTACAACCAACCGCAGGTAAATCATTCTCAATTTGACTCAAGAATGAATTTCAATAGAAACTACAATCACTTGGTCGGTAGATTTGATAATCGCAGGAATTTCTTTAATGGCCAATGTTTCTCATGTCATAACTTTGGACACAAAGCTGCTCAATGTGTTTCCTACAAGACCATCATGACTATAGAAGCACGAAATCAAAGGAGTGTGACTGGGATCATGAAGAGGACCCAAAATAACTTTTCTGCTCTTGAAATGAAATAGAATGCTCTATTTGTAACAACTTCGGTCATGAAGATTCTGAATGCAGGAGTAAGTTTCGGAAAACATCTCAGAAAGAGCAAGCTTCATTGGGTCCCAAATCATGGAGAAAGACAGAACCGTAAACAGAAAGATGTGGTATAGCCTTATATGTGGAAGGACAGGAAAATCAGTGGTACATCGACAGTGGATGCTCAAAACATATGACAGGTGATAAAGAAAAACTTTAGTCATATATTGCCTTAGAAAAGGAAAGGAATGTCTCATTTGGAAATGACACCCCTGCACTCATAAAAGGTAAAGGCTCTGTTCTTTTAAAAGAAAAGGTCAAAGCTAGAAATGTTATGTATGTTGATGGCTTAAAGCATAATATATTAAGTGTTAGTCAAATGTGTGATCAAGGAAATAAGGTAGTATTTCGATCAAATGGATTTATTGTTCGTGAGCTTGATACAGAAGAAACAGTGATCAAAGGCATAAGAACTCCAAATAATTTATACATACTCAAGGGAGGGTAGAAACAATGTTATCTAAGTAAAAATGATGAACAATGGCTATGGCAAAGAAGATTGGGGCATCTAAGCTTCCCTCAGATAAGGAAAGCATGCAAATATCAGGTTGTTCGCAATCTTCCTAACATCAGAATTCTAGACAATACAATATGCAAATCATGTCAGTTTGGAAAGCAAACCAAAACACATTTCCCTGAGAAGGAAGGATCAGTTAGTAAGCCACTTGAACTTGTCCATACTGATTTATGTGGTCCATCAAGGAAAAAGTCACCTTGTGGAGAAGAATACTTTATATTGTTCATTGACGACTTTTCCAGGATCTGTTGGATAGGACTTCTGAAGCATAAAGACAAAGCTTTAAAAAAATTCAAAGCTTTCAAAGCCTTGGTTGAAAATCAATCAGATCGCAAAATCAAATGCCTCAGGTCTGATCAAGGAGGGGAATTTATCTCGGATGAATTTTTCAACTTTTGTGAAGAACATGGAATAGGAAGGGAATTCTCTACTACAAGGACTCCTCAGCAAAATGGAGTGGTGGAAAGGATGAACAGAATAGTTCAACAAATGGCTCGTGCGACGCTTGATGATTTTGGAACTCCTGCAACCTTCTGGGGTGAAGCTTCATTTTCTACCGTTACTATTCTCAACAAAACAAACGTCCAGGTAAATAGCACTCAAACTCCTCATGAACTTTGGTATGGTAAGACTCCTACCGTTAAATACTTCAAAGTTTTTGGAAGCAAATGTTACATCAAAAGGATTGATGAAAAGCTTGGAAAGTTTGAACCTAGAGTAAATGAAGGAATTCTCCTTGGTTACTCTTCCCGAAGTAAAGGATATAAGTGTTGCAATAAAAGACTTGGAAAAATTGTTGAAAGTATTGATGTGGTGGTTAATGAAGCAGGCAACAATCCAAAGCAGATAAAAACTGAAGATTTTAAAGATGATGAGGACTATCCTTCAACATCAAATCAAACTAATGTTGAAGAAGAAACATATGAGGCACCAGAAGAACAAATAAGGGTAGAAGAAAAGAATCCATCCAGGTACGTCCAGAAGAATCATCCAAAGACTCAAATTTTGGGGCAAAAGGAGGTAGGCGTACAAACAAGAAGAACTATTACAGAAGCTTCAAGCTATCTAGCATTGCTCTCCTTCGTCAAACCATGAAATATAAGTGAAGCATGCAAAGATGAATGCTGGATCAAGGCCATGAATGAAGAACTTGAGCAGATTGAAAAGAGTAACACTTGGGAATTGGTTCCTAGACCTAATGATAAGAATGTCATAGGGACCAAATGGATATTCAAAAACAAGCTAAATGAAAATGGAGATGTCATTAGAAACAAGGCCAGACTTGTTTGTAAAGGGTATGCTCAACAAGAAGGTATAGACTTTGAAGAAACTTTTGCACCGGTTGCTAGACTTGAAGCCATAAGAATGTTCCTTGCTCTTTCTAGATTTCAGAAGTTCAAAGGATATCAAATGGATGTGAAATCTGCCTTTCTAAATGGAGATTTAGAAGAAGAAGTGTATATTGAGCAACCAGATGGATTCATCCTTGGAAATGATCCAAAACTTGTATGTAGACTTAGAAAAGCTCTCTATGGTCTTAAATAGGCTCCAAGGGCTTGGTATTATCGTCTGGACAAATACCTCCATCAACAAGGTTTTTCAAAAGGAACAACAGATAGCAATCTATATATCAAAATTGACAATGATAAATTGCTAATACTTGTTGTGCATGTTGATGATATCATCTTTGGTAGCAATGAAGAAGCCATGATTCAAAACTTTGTTTTAGTGATGCAGAAAGAATTTGAAATGTCCCTGCTTGGTGAGCTCACATATTTTCTTGGTTTATAAGTCCAGCAAAACAAAGACGGTATCTTTCTATCACAAACCAAGTACCTCAAACAGATCTTGAAGAAATATGGCATGGAAGATTCAAAACCAGTATGTACCCCTATGGTAACAGGATGCAGCCTTAGCGCAAATTATGAATCAACAATAGTACATCAACCAACCTATAGATCCATGATTGGTAGTCTGCTCTATCTAACAGGTACCCGTCCAAACATCATGCATGCAGTGGGAATAGTTGGAATATTTCAGGCAAATCCAAAGGAAGCACACCTTCAGGCAGTTAAAAGGATTTTCAAATATCTTCAAGGAACTCAAAACTATGGCTTATGGTATCCTAGAGATACAGATCTCACACTTCATGCATATACAATGCAGATTGGGCAGGAAGCGTGGATGCAGAAAAGCACTAGTGGTGGGTGCTTTATGGGTTCCAAATTAGTATCTTGGTTCAGCGAGAACAAAGTTCAATTGATTATCTACAGCTGAAGCCAGAATATGTGATTGTGGCATCTGGCTGCACACAACTCTTTGGAAGGATGCAAACATTGCAAGACATTCAAATCAACTTGTACTCCACCTACTCCATTTTAAGGTGATAATACAAGTGCAATCAGTATTTCAAAGAATCCAGTCATGCATTCAAAGACCAAGCACATACCTATCAAATATCATTTTCTCCGGGAACAAGTGCTTCAACAAAAGGTCAAATTGGAGTATGTCCCCTCCAAGGAATAGGTTGCTGATATATTCACCAAACCACTGCCCAGGGAGACATCTGAATACCTCAAACAGAAGTTGGGAGTAGTTGATGCATCATCTTGTTGACGACACTTCTATGTTTCAGAGAAAAGTGGTTGTACGCGAGTTTCATGAAGAGCATCCACGTACATATGCTGGTTTCTGTGGATACAGTCGCATATATGTTGGTTTGAAGAAAAACAGTGGGCTAGACTCAGGATGAAAAGAGTCTGACATGGGTCTGACAGAGACCATCTGGCACAGGTTCAGGGGGAGCATATACTTCTAATAGTGCATTGTTGGCATTATCTTAGAAGATCTTGGTACAATCTCACAGTTGTTTTTGATTCAGGTGGAACAGGTGCAGAAGGAGATCATGGTTGCTAGTCTGGATGATGATTAACAGATGATGTTGATGATAGTTGTTGATGACTATCATAGTCTTTTCTTATATATTTGGTCTCTATGTCATGTATTTCTTTTATTATTATCAAGGTCATGTAACGACCTATTTTATCATGTATAAATTTTTGGTATATCCCCACGTGGTTGGGTGGATGAGTCAATTTTGTTATATCCCCACTTGGTTGGGAGATGGATGTATGTATGAGTCTTTAGTTATAGGAAGGTCATTTATGATGTATAGAGTCATGTTCTTCTTGTAGAACATTTTTTTACAAACACTGCCTACAATCAGGAGGAGCATGGATAGCACAGTAGAGCAGAGATTTCTACATGTTCTCAGGGGGAGCATAACCTTTTTCCCTTGATGACAAAGGGGGAGAGTGATTTGGGGTTGCCATCAAGTCGAAAGGGGGAGAATGTTGGCATTATGACACAGGCTCGACACTATGGCACAGGTATTGTCCTTCATGGCAACTCACTCAGCAAATCACTCAGATGACAGTTAAGGCTCACAGGCTCTCAGAATAAAGGAAAAGGTGGTATACACAGGTTCCTGTTGATTGAGCCATGTAACACACGGGTTCACAAACCAAAGGGCGTGTATGCATATACATGCACTTTCATGCACAGAAAAGCGCGTACAGTTTGGAAAACTTGGTTTTTCGTCCTTGGTATTTGGACCTATGGTTTTGAACCATGGTATCTAGTCTGAAGTGTTGAACCCTATTGGCTGGATAAATCATTCTTGCGGACAAGGATTATCTCCTTAGTATCGAATGATATCTAGCAACAAAGAACACAAGCAAATCTACTTTTCTCTAAACATGTTTCAATTCATAAATGAGTACTAAGAGGTGTATCAGACCCTACCTCGGTCCAACGCTTGTTTGCAGCAGTTTTATCCCAACAGCTTTAAGCAGTTCCCTTTTAATAACCTGCATACACAAACAAACACACATCAAATCATACATTCGTATAACAAAACATGTTCATTATGAAGATCAAGGAGCTCATAAAATAAACCATTAGAGACAGTTCATTGATAAAAACAAGCTTGATTGTATTAACTTTATGAATAAAAGAACCTTACAACTGTGGAGCGATAAAAAGGGTCTTTTTAACTCCTAATTACCTCACATTAATTGTCAACCCAGGGATGAATTTTTATTTCAAGAGTGTACTTAGTCTGAGGCGGCTATTTACTCAAGAGTAATGTTTTGCAGTATAGTGCTTAAAATCCAAAAGTAAATGAAAGTTGGAAACAAAATCTAATTGGAACAGCAAGAAACTGAAATGTTCTAAACTAAATCATTCACTCAAACAACCATCAATCGAGGATACAGTAGCAATAACTCATTCTTCTAGAAATTGATGCAATTAAAATAAAACTCGAACAAGACAACCAATCTAGGAACGAGGAAGCAATAACCAATGTTCTCTACAGTTGATAGTCCTGCTTTAAAGCGATTAAAAGGAAATCGAAATTGAACTGAAGCTGCTATTGAAAGTAAACTAGGAAAACTCTTTAAAAGAAAACTCTTGCAATTAATCAACAGAAATGAACAACAAAGTAAATGGACAGCAAACTGGAATTAAAGGAATCGAATAACCAATCCTATTGAACAACATTCTGTAATGAATATCAATCAAACGGAACAGCAAATGGAATGAAACCATAATTGAAATAGAATAGCGAAGCTTTATATTTGAAATGAGAAGCATAACAATATACGTTGAGAAGGATAATAATCTCTGTTATGATGGAAAAGAACAGCCACACGATTCAATCTCAACTTGTGCAATAAAACAATTTCATAAAATATTATAACAGCTCGCTGCAAAAACATGAAATTGTAAGGCAATATGATTCAAAGAAATAGGAACTAAATCAAACCATCACACAACGGAAATTGGAAAGATATAATACAACAACAGCATACTCCACCAGAGGCTGGGCCCTTAGCCGCCAGCAGATGCTGCTGGGCTACTTCAGATGAGAAGAATGTACAACAACCCTTTTATTTATTCATCCTCAAATTGTGAAATCATTACAACAGCAAAAGCTTTGAATATTACAATGGAAATGCAACAATCTCTATCCTATTATGAATAATCCACCATCATTCTTGAATCTCTAGTTCTGAATCCTTAATTCTCCATCATTTTCCATCCATTTTCCCCTCTCCCTCTCTGATCTATGTTTTCATTTAAATAGAGAGAGAGTAGAGAGCAGTTACAATAGATATAATTACAACATAATTCTATTACAAAATTGGATTGATTCTAACCAATTGATCAACAAGAAAATATATTTCCATCTATCTCTCAACAAGAACAAGACGAATTTGGCTTTGCAGCTGAGATTTGGAGGATGGCCACAACAGCAAATCTGAGAAAATCATGCTCAAAGAACCCTATGTTTATCTCAATAAAAGTCGAATTTGGGCAAACCATTTGTTTATTAAAGTTAATTGGGTCCGTTCTGGACAAAACCCATGTTCCGGATTTTCTAGATTCTTCTCCATTTGCTCAGAATCTCAACCGCAAAACTGTCGCTCCTTATTCTAGCGCATTTCTGAGTTGGCACTTTTAATGATCAAATCTTCAATCTAAAAATTATCTTGGAGGCTAAAAATGGTGAATAATGTTATAACCAATTTATTAAAACTATCATGGATAAAATCATGCATAATCATCAATTTATTAGAAATAAAGGAAGATAAATAATATTCATCCATAAGACCATAAATCATTTATAAAATGGATTTAAATGATAAATTATAACAAATGATATAAGAGATGAGTAAAAATGGATGAAATAAGTGTTACAAAGTAGTCGTATTCATGGCCCAACACACCCCCACACCGAATATATTGCATGTCCTCATGCAACAAAAACTGAATATGTTGCATGTCCTCATGCAACCCAAAGACAAAACCCATGTGTTAACCAAGCAATAAATTTTGTTCATCTCAGCTCATAAAATGGATAGAACAAATGAATTCTTCCTCAATTAATGAATATTCAATTTTAGTAATCTTGATGAAGGCATAACAATTAAGTTGCAACAAAATATGGTATAAATAACAACAACCTTCATTAACCATTTTCCCAAAAACTACAAACCAACTTTTGTTGAAATGTTGCAAGTAGATTTGTAATATATGAATGCTTCTATGATCCAAAAATCAAATCGTTTTGATGCATAGAGCATGAGATATAAACAAAACGGTTGTAGGTGATAGTGCATGATTTCTGAAATTTTATGAACCAATTTAACTTGAAATTATCTAGGTTTGTGTATTTTAATGATACATCGGTGTTATCCAGAAATCACAAGAAGTGAGTTCATAGTTTTAAAAATATTATGGAAATCAATTTCTGCACTGAAATTGTATGCCTTAAATGAAAAAGAAAGCAAAAAAAAAACATCCATCATGCGTAGCAATTCCTCCCCCTCTCTGAAAAATTAGCATGCCCTCATGCAATGCTAGAAAACAAATAGAGGTGGTTGCTATCAGCTGTTGAATTCTATGCTTAGTGTAAAACAACATGGAATAAGGGAGGTGTTGAGAATGAATAAGAATATAAATGGATGATAAAGGATATGAATGACATGGTCATAAAAAAGAAATGAATGAAAGAGACACTCCCCCAAACCGAGAGATGATATGCCGCTGAAAAATGGGAAATGGTAAAAACTATGAAATGAAGGATGATAAATAATGCTCAAAATGGATTTTCATGAAATTCTCCTAAATTCGTAATAAATCAGAAAATTATGCTATTTTACCTCAAGTTTTACCTCCCAAAGAAAAATGTAAAATGACATATATGTATTGGCAGTTGTTGAAGCTGATGTAGGCAAAGTTGGTGCTGAAAGTGATGCAAAAGGTGGAATCCAGGTAAGTACATAATGTCTGAAGAATTGTTCATGTTCGCAAGTTGCTCGAGCCACTTCTGTTAGTTGCAATAGTGTGGTCACGCTGTGAATAGAATTTCCCCTGCATACTTGTTGTTCTCTTGTAAACAAATCACACTTGTGCATACAATGTTCTTGAATCCATAGTGTTAGTTTTGAATAGCAACAGATAAAATGTATGCAAAAATTTCAATGAGAAAAACTTTTGTATACATGCAATACTAATATTTTATCAAATCAACAAGTTATGGTAGAGTGCAGTAATCATATCGCATGCTATCCCATAATGCATACATTCCCCACTCCAATTGGAAAAGAGATTCCATGACCATAAATCATATGAAAGGTGTTGTGTTGATGGCAAGACAAGGGAATGAACAATACAGCAGTAGAGTACACAAATCAATGATAGGACGACGAGAGTTATGGTTATAATGAGAGCAGAGTGTATAAAGATAGTTATGAATAAAAGATAGGACGCTTTGGATTGATGATAAGTTATGAAAAAAAGAAAAAGAACGACAATATGCCAAAAAGATGCTTTGCTGACTGTATTCTAGCTAAAAAATGATGTGATTGATCATAAAACAATTTATCATGCATAAAGGTTCAAAATAGGGATAAAAATTAAGGAAATAACTTCTTTGATAAAAATAAAAAATAAGAAAAGGGTATTATAGTAATAATTGACGATAAGATATAACTTCAATACCATAAGCAGAGCCTCTGCTGCTAGCAGGCGTCCATAGCTTCGGCAGGCTTTTTTTTTAACCCATATGAGCCAGGATCCTCAATTTATAAATGGGGAGTTCTAGTGTTGTTCTACAGAAGAGATCAGTGTGCTGGCGTGGTAACCAGATAACCACACTGCCATTCACTGGGATGTAGCAAAAGTGATCAGACCGACTCGTGATGAGACCTCCTGTTCCAAGGATAATTTGGCTATCCAGTGGATCATAACCCTGGTGTGGTGGCCATAATGGGAATGTCACTTTGTTACAGCCTTATGAACATGGTAGGATGGCTCGTAATGAGACCCCCTATCCTGCATCTGCGAACAAAATTTTGTTGTTATTACACATTTTTATGATAAAAAGAGGGAGGCTCAATACTCCTTAAGAGCAGGGATGGCGGAAGAAGTTGAACATCTCAATATAAAAATATACCCATAATCTCATTTATTACAGACAGAGAAGATTATAACCAGGAGGGGTGGAACCAGCATGGTATTAAGATGATCAATCAATATCATGTTCAACAGACAATGCAGTAAAGTAGTATACAAATAATTGTGTCCCTTTTTAAAAAGAATCTATCATCAAGGAGCTATCCTGTTAAAGATCATAACGTAAATGATAATAACTTGCTTCAAAAGAATCCATTATTCTTGTCATCATAAAAGTAGTGTACTTCATGCCATGAAAGAGAATCAGGAGAATGTGGTTGAGCTGAACTATGAATAATCCCACAAGAGAAAGGAAAGGGTTGCCCTCAAAAATATTCCCAAAGTGTTTTTCTTTTGAATGAACAGCAAAAACACTCACAAAGCGGTGTTTCGTGTAAGGAACATCAAAGAAAATGCACACCAAAAACAAAAATACATACAAAAAACGTGAAAATGCAAATGTCGTTCGAACAATCACAAATGCTGTTACTTTTGAGAAAGGAACAGCAGAGACACTCAAATGTTATTCCTTTTCGCAAAGGATTAGCAAAAACACACAAGTGTTGTTCCTTTTCACAAAGGAACAGTAAAAACACACAAGTGCTGTTCCTTTTTCGCAAAGGAACAACAAAAACACTCAAGTGCTGTTTCTTTTTGAAAAGGAACAGCAAAGTCACACAAGTGTTGTTCCATTTCGAAAAGGAACAACAAAATCACACAAATGCTGTTCCATTTCAAAAGGAACAGCAAAAACACACGAATGCTGTTCCATTTCGAAAAGGAACACAAAAAAACGCAAGTGTTGTTCCATTTCGAAAAGGAACAGCAAAAACACACAATTGCTGTTCCATTTCGAAAAGGAACAGCAAAATCACATGAATGTTGTTCTATTTCGAAAAGGAACAGCAAAATCACACGAATGCTATTCTATTTTGAAAAGGAACAGCAAAATCACAGAAATGTTGTTCCATTTCGAAAAGGAACAGTAAAAACACACGAATTCTGTTCCATTTCGAAAAGGAACAGCAAAAACACGCAAGTGCTGTTCCATTTCGAAAAGGAACAGCAAAAACACACAAATGTTGTTCCATTTCGAAAAGGAACAGCAAAAACACGCAAGTGCTGTTCCATTTCGAAAAGGAACAGCAAAATCACACAAATGCTGTTCCATTTCGAAAAGGAACAGCAAAATCACACAAATGTTGTTCTATTTCGAAAAGGAACAGCAAAAACAGCAAAAAAGCGGAAAGAATGAATTAGTTGTTCACTGCATTGATGCTGGGGATGAGTTGCACTTTGAATGAAGCAACACCTGAAACACAAAATATAAAAGAAATTAGAAAAAAAAACATTTTATTTAAAAACAATATGTAAATTAAGTTACAACAGCTATGATGTTATGTCAAAAAAATGATCTATTTGAGAAATGTTTTGGATCCTTTAGTGATTTAGAAAATCCAAAATTGATCAAACTTCAGGATCCTTTAGTGATTTAGAAAGTTTGATCAATTTTGGATTTTCATCAGTTCCTATATTACACTCCTCTATATCAGATTTTAAAGGTTCCATTTTAGGATTTGTAGGAACATCATTTGAATCAAACAAGTCTTCCAAAGGGGTTAATCCCTTAGGTAAGAAATTGTCTTCGAGGTTGATTACTTTAGTGTCTTCATTAATTATTTCATCAATCTCAACTTGATGTGTCATTTAATTCAGTGTCTTCAATATCTATCTCTTCACCTTCTATATCATTTACTTTTATTTTGTTTTAATTGTTAGTATCTATTGATGTGTCAGTATCTATATTTCTATTTACAAATTCTTCTTCTGAGATTAAAAAGTTGTTTATTTATTTGTCATCAGCAAATATCTTCAAATTATCTAGAATTGTAGGTTTGTGCCTAACTTCAATAGTGTACTGATAGATAAGTTGAAAGGGTAACTTGCAAGTGTTGGAAAACATTGCTAAACTATGAGCTTGCATACTATGTTTTCTAGGAATTACAGCAAGCTTGGTTTCTAAGAAAGTGTTTAGTATTTCTACAATGGTTCCTCTATAACAACTTAATCTAGGGTCTTTTGTCATATATACATCATCAATTTGTTTTATAACCATTTCAGAGTCTCCCATAATAGAAACTCTTTTAGCTCCTAGATTCCCAACTAATTTAAGACCTAAAATTAGTGCTTCATACTCGGCCATATTGTTAGTACATTTAAAATTTAGTCCATATGCATGGCCTTCTGAGTGACTATTCTTCAGATTTTATATCCAAAATCCTACTCCTGCTCCAAACTTATTGACTAACCCATCAAACTCAAGATGCCACAATATCTCATGTTCATAATTATCATCATCTGGTGCCACAAACCTTTCCTCATTTTGACTACCTTGTTTAGTGGAAATTTCTAAAGTTTGTATAGTTTCCTCTTGTTTTGAAACTGCAATTTCTTTTGGTTCTATGTCAACACTATCTAAAAGAGTTTCTTGTGTGTGATCAACATTATACAGGATAAAAGAATCAATGTCTGAATGTATAGAGTAGATAGGAAAGTTTTGAGGTCGATCCTGGCTATTCACCATGTATTTCATTAAAGTTTCTCGATACAGCTTCTTGGGTTGTGAAAAAATAGAAATTGTTGCATATGACATATCAAGTTGTAAAGATCCCTAAAATTTGGCTCCCCGTGATCTAGATAATAGCATGCCACACTTCGGTGGGATGTCAGCAACCACAATATCCGTAAGGATGCTTTTGGCCAGATATTGAACTAAGGTAACACACAGGTCTTTAATTAACCCCAAACACTTTACTTGACTTGAGTCAAATGAAAATAAGTCCTTGTAAGGTCTTGTAATGTCTAAGTTCAATTTCTCCATTGCTGATTTGGGCATTAAGTTGTGGGAGGCCCCGGAATCCAACATTGCATTATGAAGAATTTTGTCATGGATGCTAAGGCTAATGTAGAAGGATGGTATTCCTTTTTCTAGTGTTTTTCCATTAACATCTGGACCAAATATAAGTTCTAGTTGTTCATCAAACAAGTTGACCGAATCTTCATTTTCAGCAACATTCAAGGTTTGGTTTATCTGTGTTTTGGAAGTTTTATTCTTGATTAGTTCTGTTAAAAGGACTGAAATCTTTAGCTTAGCTACCTCTACTCCCAAATTGAATGGAAAAATGGCTTTTTTGATTGAGGGTCTGGATTTTTCACAGCATGATTTTGAGTGGGATCATCTTCTCTTCCTTTATTGGGGTCCCTCTTTTTGTGAATTTTCCAATCTAGTGTTTTGAGGTGTGTCCACTGGTTTTTAAGGGGGAATTGAAGTGGAGGGCTGATCATCAAAAGGTTTATTAGGGGTTATATCTACAATGGTGGGTCTAGAAGGATTCTAGTTTTGTCTAAGGAGAATCTGGAGAATTTTAGAAACCGGGGCTTCTTTGATTTTCTTGGGTTGATTTGGCACTGTTTTCTTGGTTTACTCAGGGATATCGGAATTCTTTTTACTCCTTAGGTTATATTGTTTATGCACTTCAAAGATGGTAGAATCATAACCTTGTTTATAATCAAATGACTCTCTACACTGGATTTCCAATTGTTGTAGCATATGCAATTCCTGATCATCTTGGGTCAAAAAAATAGCCCCTTCATCATCTAATCTCATCAGGTTAATATGTCTATCTTGCTCTGGCTCTTCCAGATGGGATGTTTCTGCATAATTTTCTTGGAAATGAGGCCTAATATTCTTATTAGGTCCATTTTTCCGAGTGTTTTGGTTTTTTTTCCTAAAGTTTGGGTTTCTAACTGGAGGTGCCTGTTGATTATCCCACTAGGGTTTCCTCTCTATATTCTCTATTTTATCCATTAACTTTTCCATGCCTTTCGTTGAGCTATCTACTTTAATGTTAGAGGGTGAAGGCTCATCTTTAGTTGTTCCTCTTCTTTCATTCCTAACTCTAGCTCTTTTAGCTAATAAATTAGCCTCTACACTTACAGCTACACTTTGCATATCTTCTGGGGTTGGGCAGTTTCTTTCCATAAGCTGGAATGCCATGTCTGTGTGAAAACCATCAGGGAACTTTATTAATGCTAAATCATGTGGGGTCTAATATTAATTGGAATTTCATTGCATATATTGTTAAATCTGGTGCAGTAATCTTGAACAACCTCATTGGGTCCTCTCCTAATATTTTTCATATTCTGAAAGGATCTGGAGAGGATTCTTTTTCTTCTCCCATATATTAAGAAATTGACGATGAAATATTTCTAAACTATCAATACTATTATCAAGCAGTGATCTAAACCATTTCCTAACATCACCAGCTAAAGTCTAAGCAAATAATCTCATTTGGACATCCACAATATCAATTTCATGAAGTTCAAAGTAATCTATCATCTTAATAACATGGTGTTGTGCAGTGTAGCATCATATGCCATCAAATTGGACGATTTTACTCTAGTAGTCTGTTGGCATGGCACCAAGTGGAGCAGGTAAGACAAGGGGAGCATATCTATTTTCCATGGCTATAAGCTGGGAAGGGCTAAGATGTGGGGTTGAGGTACTAGAAGATGATACAGTAGTGGAGGATGAACTAGGACTAGTGAGCGGTAAATGAACAATGCTAGGTTGGTAAGGGAGTGAGGGTATGAATGGTGGTGGGGAATGGGCTTCAGAAGCTAAAAGGAATAATGGTGAACTAAGAGTAGTGCACAATTGATCAGAAAACTCAGGGATCTTGGCAGTACTAAGGGATGATTTTGGTGAATTTAGAATGTACTCATCAATTGACTTGTTTGCTTTTTAGACTTCAAGGTCTATAATAAACTCAGGATCTAGAATAGTATCATATATTTCACTTTCAGACTTTGATTTAGATAATGAAAAATCAAATTTCTCATCAAAGGGAAGATCTTCTAAAAACAACCATTCATCAGGGCACGAATTAGCTTTAACTAAGGGTGAGTGACTAGCTGAACTTTCTTCTTTTTTGGTTTTTCTTGAAAACAAGTTGGGATTATCAACTACTGGGGGAGGGTTTCGATCTGGGTTAACCCTAGTATAATGAGTTCTCCTCAAAGCCAGAATTTCAGAATTTTTCTAATTGTTTTCTTTTTGTGAGAAACAACATCTAATAAATTACTTTGAGAGGCTCAAAATACAAAATTAAAAAATTCTTAAATATTTATTAGGACTGAGAGTTCTCCCCAGCATGGTCGCCACTATGTTATCGATCAGAATTTTCCTTAGAAGTTATCAGAAGAAGGAATAAACTGAGGTAACCACAAACCAATCTTTTAAGAATAGGTTCTAGCCAACCTATGACTTAGAGAGGGTTCTCTCTTTATAATTTAGATTTTTTTCTGGGATTTTAGGCTAGTTCTTAATGTTCATTGGGGTTTTGGTTTTGAATTGAAGGTTGGGTGGTGGAATTCTCAGAACAAATGGATAGAGAAAGGTCTTCAATCCATTGGGCTATGGAGTCAACAAATGATAGCAGAACTGGATCAATTCATTAAAGGGAATGTTCACAGGGCAGGCTAGCAAAGTAAAGCAAAAATTTGTAGGTCGAATGGGTGAAATGATCCTAACCAGGGTGAGAGAGCACTTAAGAATCCTCAGACTGAGGTTAAAATGAAGAACATGGGATAATCATTAAAAAAGGGAAATAAAGAATCATGTGCTATAGATCACAAGAAATTACCTAAACTAAGGAGCAATCAAGAATTCCTTAACTTAGATTTATGAAGAAAACATTGAACATGCATAACAGTCAAGACGGAGTGCGGTTAAGCAATTTTTGAGATATCATTCCATGTTATAGCATTCAAATTTTTAGGGATACAAGTAAGACTTTGGAAAAACTTAAAGAAAAATAACATTGAACAGGAGAGAATACTTATTTGAACTTTGTTTTACACAAGAATCCAGTGAAATATCTGATCTTTATTCCTTGATCCAGTCATTGATACAATAGAATTTTAGACTTAAGAACAGGAAGTTTATAGAAATGTTTGGAATCCACCCTACATACTTTGAATTGTTAAGTATTTATACAAAAAATTATTACAAAATATCTCAAAACAACTTAAGATTTAATCTACGAAATACAAATATCTTCTTGCAAGAAGATAGAGACAGTTAATGAATTGTTTCATGTTGTCCCTTTTATTATGGTTGTGTTGGCCTTTGTTGTTGAAGTGTAGCCCTTTATGCTAGCTTGTTGTTGTAAAGTTTCATGCTAGAGTCTTCTTTACTTTCATCTTTCATCTGATACTCTTTGACCCCGATACTCTTTGACCATATTGCGTTGTTTTTACCTGTTTTACCTGGTTGTTCTATTTTTACTATGTAGTAAATTTATCCCAGTAAAATTGTCATTGTCTCCCACCATTCTAAATATGGTAATTTCACATTCACCATTCTCATGTAGATTTCATCAGCTTCAGTATAATTGGCAAAATTGGGTTTGGTGAGGGATAAATGTTTGACCTTATGTTCCAGAAAAAACAAGTTTTCAAATGTGTCATATAACACTTTGCCTGTCGGTAGGGCTTTTATGGATGAAGAACTGGCTTGTTCCTTAGCCAATTTTTTGAGTCTATCACCATAGTCCAACTGTGTCATGATTTTTTCATTGATAACCATAGGATTGGGCAGACCTTTCTCTGTCAAAATCTGGAATTTAGCCATGAACCTATCAATGGCTACCTGCATATTGTGGCACTTTTCTTCCAAATTAAGCATAAGGTTCCTTTTCGAAAGGACCTTCCTTATTTCTAAAATGGTAGATGTTATAGACATTTTTGGGCACTGCAACCCCAATCATAAATGTCCATAAAATAAGGGCTCCTAAGTCCCTAAAAGTGTTGCTTCACACCCTAAAAGAACAAGGTCAGCTGATTACATCATCTCCCA